>JAKTPC010000080.1:0-56174 GCA_030557395.1 Ambrosiozyma platypodis | reverse complement strand
GGGTACTAGTTGACTTTCCGTTAAAAAAAGTTTTGAATCGAGAAACATCTGATCAGAGGTCAAATAACTATTAGATTATTAGATACTCCTGAATCTTTAAATTAGTATGGCAGACTTCCCTTCATTTTGATAAAGTTTTTTCCTACATCCACTTCAAAAAAGGTTGACCCGATTAAGGGTTTTTTTTAATATTTTTTTAATTTGAATCAACCTGATTAAATTCTGGTTAGATAATTCAAATCGTCCCATCCTTTTTGGTAGGGGCTGCTGTTAAGGTTTGAACGCGGCGGCAACTTCTTAAAACGTCGTCTGCTTGATTGATTATCTTCGGATTTGGGTTAGCGAATTCAGCCCAACAACCGACGAATAGGAGCCTTCCAATAGTGTATTTGTAAGCTACGAAGACCATACTTCAGATATTAAGTATTGGAACACAATAAACAGGGGTAAGATTAAATTATGGATCAGAATCTTAAAAACTTTGGTGGAAACTGTTCAACAGATAAATGAAAATCACCGAAGTTTATAAAAGAATGAGTAACCATAAATATATCTAAATAAATTAAAAAAAGTAAAAACTAAGATAAAAAGAAAATAAAAAAAACGGGAACAGGAGAGAATGATAAAATAATGATTAAACGATCGAGTAAAGTAAAGAACACAATTTCAGTAGTGTAGATGATGATTGAAAGATGATATTTCTATGAGATGATGGACGTTAGGAGGAGTGAAATCCAATACATCTGAATTAATTTGAATAGAATCATATTGTTGTTGTAGTGTAATAATAATAAATTAAGATTCCTTTTTTAAAACAAAAAATGCACACACAGCAATCACAATACCAACAGCTGCAATTAAAGGTAATGGAGAAGAAGCATTACCATCACCACCAGCAACTTTAGCTTGAGTCTTTTTAACAGCACCACCTTTTAATTCACCAACTAATAAATTGTCAAGGATTTCCCTAGCATCTTCAGAGTGCCCAATATCATCAAATGGTTCAGTAGCATCGGCACCAGCACAATCCAAGATAACTTCTTCACCACCTGGATGTTCATCTAAGTATTCTGTACAGTCGTAGACTTTACCTTCATAAATAAGGTATAAATCATCTCTTGAACTGTGTTCTGCAACTTCATCAGCTGTGAAAACTTTGGACATTCTTGATAAATATATGTATGGGAAATAAATGTAACAAAAAGGATAAGGGGGATTTAGTGAAGGTGGCAAACCTAAGGAAAAAGTAGTCAGATAAAGAAAGCTCTTCGTATAACTTTTGATCTCATATCTGTTGAGCAGGTCGCGTTGGAAACTTTTCCTGAAATCTGACACAGCCCGGATGTGGTAAAAATTGCGTTTTTTTTTGCCCTTTTCGTTTCTCGGCTTGAGAGTGATTTGTTGCCTTTTTGAGAATTTCTACCGATAACCAAATGTAGATAACAATTTACGATATTGAAATGATAACACTATAGACAGACTGCTAGAATTGATCAAGGTAGCATCAGTGGTCCCAAAAGGAGTGAATTAGAGAAACCTAACTTCTTATTTCTCTCTATGTGGCCCAGTCACGCTACTGTCTCCGTGCCACTTCTGCTTTCCGATTTCCTTCAAGAATTGGGCTTAATTCAAGACAGCTAGCTGCTAATCTCTAGGTATGCAGGTGAAAAGGTATTATCGACCTATAGACCTCAACTATACAAGTGTCTCAAAGTCACCTGAAGCCGCCCTCCCTACGTTTGTTACTGCTGCGTCATAAAGGCTCAACAACAAAAGGCTTCAATGAGGAATTTCTTACGAAAAGGAATGCTCATATCAGAAATTTTGTGGTAGTGATTCACCAATAAGTAAACTTCCTTACACGCGATATCTCTGAAAGAAAGTACTTGCACCGATTGACCAGTTTTTAGTGCACCACACAAAAAAAATTTGAGGATTTATTTTTTTTTCAAATTTTTATCTATAGTAAGTGTAAGCAAAATTTAATTGCTTTTCCCTATCTTTTTATTAACATCAACGACCTTTTTCTAAAGAATTATATAGAAATAATCAAATAATGGCACCAGCTAAAGCATCCAAAAGAAATGGAAAATCTACCGCTGCAACTCCAAAGAAAACACCAGTTAAATACAAGAAAATAGACGAAAAATCAAAGGAAGCTGAAAAAGAAGAACTAAATTATGATGAGATAGATATTCCAAGTGATTCATCATCTGATGAAAGTGATGATGAAGAATTAAGGGATCTAGATGTTGATGAATCTGCTAAAGAAGAACAACAAAAAGAAACTAAAGAGACACAAAATAAGAAAGAATCAGTGACATCTAAACAATCAGTGCACTCAATTACCACACCAAAATCATCTACAACTAAATCAAATAAATCTAGTACAAGTAAAGAAAAGAAAAGAGGAGTTATTTATGTTGGTAGAATTCCCCATGGTTTCTATGAAGATGAATTACGTAAATATTTTTCCCAATTCGGTGAAATTACAAGATTAAGACTATCCAGAAATAAAAAAACAGGTAAATCCAAACATTATGCATTTATAGAATTTCAAAGTTTAGAAGTTGCCAAGATTGCAGCTGAAACAATGAACAATTATTTGATTTTCAATCATCAATTAAAAGTTTCTGTTTTACCAATTGAAAAAATACACGATGAATTATTCACTGGTTCGAATATTAAATTTAAGCCTATTCCATGGAGTAAGATTTCACAAGCTAGAAATGATAAGCCAAAATCATTAGAAAAATGGGGTAAGATACAGAAGAAGTCGAAAACTAATTTGAAGAATAAACAAAGCAAATTAAAAGAACAAGGCATTGATTTCGATATAAGCAAGTTATAGATATCATACTTCTCGTTTGTTTTGCATGTATAATTAATTATCTTTGTTTTAAACTAGTCTTCTAATAAAGTTATTTGCGATCTTATAGTATATTTTCAAGACGATTATATTAATTTGTAGGTATCGATTGTATTGGGAAGAAGGGAAAATTAATTGTTCAGAATAAAGGAACGCGCCGTGGTTTTAAGCGAGCTTTCACTGATGACTGATTCCGACTAGCTTGATCTTAGTTCTTTTTTTTAAGATTTCAGCTTGCTTTCCTATAATCAAGGACCAAATCTCCAATCGTTCAAAAATGGCACCAATTGCTACTCATCCAGTATTTAAGAAGTTAGAAAATTATACATTTTACCTATGCTCAACATCACCAAGGAGATTAGAGATTTTAAATCAAATGGGATTTGAACCTATAGTTAAACCATCAGATTTCGAAGAAAACTTAAGTAAGGATGATTTAACAATTGAAGAATATGTTTTACAGACTTCGAAAGGTAAGATTGATGCAGTTTGGGATGAACTGAAAGCTAATTTTAAAATATATGGGCAAGACAATTTATTGTTATTAGCAAGTGATACAGTTGTTACAAATGAAGGTGAGATTTATGAAAAACCAAAGACAGAGACAGAAAACGCAAAGGTTATAAAGAAGCTGAGAGATTCAGATGAGCCAGTTGAAGTTATTACAGGGGTTTGGCTGATTTCATGTGAAGTTGGATTTAAAAATGTTAAAGTTGAACATTTTATGGAAACTACAGAAATTATAATGGATAAAAGCATTAGCGACGAATTTATCGATGCATACAGTGAAACCAGAGAAGGATGTGAAGTTGCGGGTGGATTTAGAATTCAAGGGAGTGGGTCATTGATCATGAAAGGTATTAGTGGTGATTATTTTAATGTTGTTGGGTTACCCAATGGCAAAACATTCAAAGCAATCTGTAATATTCTAGACTGCAATTTATAGCTTTACAACAATTATTAGTTTTAATTTTGCTTTAAAGAAAGTAACTTTTATTATGAACATTAAATTCGAAGAGACTATATACAGAAATGAAATAGAGATTCAGGATGGAAAGGGTAGATTGATAATAAGGAGAGAACCTTTTAGTAAACCATAAAATAACCTATATTTAACATAGCCTTTTTTAAATCGTATTCCCAGAAATAAAACAACGATATTATCATGTAGTTAAATAAATAGACTTAGGCAGTAGGTAAAGGAGTGAACAAACTGATCAAATTTGGTCTGTTTGAAGTTGATTTCCAACCTAAGTATAAGATCAAAGGAAGCCATCCGTAGTGAGTGACGGTTTTAGTGGTTTCGATGATTTTGGTGATTCTTTCCTTGGATTCTTCAGATAAGTTTAAGGCAGCCATTGTAGGGAGTTGTGTTGTGTTGCACTGTGTATTGACTTAAATGTTGTTGTAGTGGTGCTTGACCATCTCCAACTCCAGTCATTTCTGATATCCAATAAAACATTCAAAATTTTCGGTGATCGTAGTGGCACGTCATCAAATATGACAAAAACGCCGACCGACGTGGAAACTCAGCGACCCGCGTCGTTCGGACCACACCAAATATTGCCCCCACCCACAGAAGCCGCGCGAGTCAAGGATCAGAACACTCCGCTGAATCTCCTGAGTTGAGTTCTATCACCAAACTGAACAACTCTTAACAGACTGCAATTCATCCTGATCGTGATCTTGTTCCTTCCTTGTACCCCATCTTTTCACACGAAAGCCTCTAGCTAATACTATTCACCACACCTACCACACAAAGATGTCCGCTATCGCAACCTTAAGATTAGCAACCAGACCTGTCCTTAGATTGTCTTCCTCCAGATTCTCTCTAGCTGCTTCAAACTCCTTGAAGTTAGCTTCCAGATTTTATTCAGAGTCTAAGTTCCCTGATCATGTTGTCATTGAAATGCCTGCCTTGTCCCCAACCATGGTTATTGGTAACTTGGTCAAGTGGCACAAGAAAGAAGGTGATCAACTGGCTCCTGGTGAATCTATCGCCGAAGTTGAAACTGATAAAGCTGCAATGGATTTCGAATTCCAAGAAGATGGTTACTTAGCTAAGATCTTAGTTGGTGATGGTTCTCAAGAAGTGCCTGTTGGTAAGCCAATTGCTGTTTACGTTGAAGATAAAGCTGATGTTGCAGCCTTTGCTGATTTCTCTGCTGCTGATGCTGGTGATTCCGGCTCTGCTGCCCCAGCTGCCCCAGCTACTGAAGAAAAAGTTGCTGAACCAGCTGCTACTGAATCTTCTCCATCTACTTCAGCCCCAGCTGCTTCAAAAACTGCTTCTTCTGCTCCAGCTGGAAGAATCTTTGCTTCCCCATTGGCCAAAACTATCGCTTTAGAAAAAGGTATCTCATTGAAAGATGTTAAAGGTACTGGTCCAAATGGTAGAATTACTGCTAAAGATGTCGAATCCATTAAAGTTGAAGCTAAAGCTCCGGCTGCTACTGCTGCACCAACCCCAGCTGCTGCTTCTTTCACAGATATTCCATTAACCAACATGAGAAAGGTTATCAGCAAGAGATTATTGGCTTCTAAACAAAGTGCTCCAGATTATATTGTTTCATCCAACATCTCTGTCACTAAATTATTGAAATTAAGACAATCATTAAATGCTACTTCTAATGATAGATACAAATTATCAGTCAATGATTTAATGATCAAGGCTATTGCTAAGGCTGCTCAAAGAGTTCCTGATGTTAATGCTTATTACATGGAAGAAGAAGGTGTCATTAGACAATTTGATAACGTTGATGTTTCCATTGCAGTTGCTACTCCAACTGGTTTGATTACTCCAATTGTTTTTGATGCCCATGCTAAAGGCCTAGAATTGATTTCTAAAGAAGCTAAGGACTTAGGTAAGAGAGCTAAGGATAATAAATTGTTACCTGAAGAATTCCAAGGTGGTACTATTACTATTTCCAACTTAGGTATGAACCATGCTGTTACATTATTTACATCTATTCTGAACCCACCACAATCTGCCATTATTGCCATTGGTACTGTTGATAAGAAGGCTGTCCCAGACAAAGCTAGTCCAAATGGTTTCGTGTTTGAAGATGTTATTAACGTTACTGGTACTTTTGATCACAGAGTTGTTGATGGTGCCAAGGGTGGTGAATACATTAAGGCTTTAAAGACTATCATTGAAAATCCATTAGAATTATTACTATAATTGTGATTTAACTTAATTCAACTCATTTAAATAAAGTATCAACCGTATGTATCGTCAGATCGTCTCTCATATAAAATTGGTCTTTCTATTATATTAATTTTTTTATTCTCCTTCTTAAATTCCATGTTTGATATACAAATCCTCATAAAATAATATATCCTCTTGTTTTAGGCTCCATGTACCTTTTTTAGAAGCTTTTCTGCCCTCTTCTCGTTTTTATTTTCCTAGTACTTTCAGCTTTCTTTCTACTTCTAGTACTTTTTTAATGTTTATGATCTCTCTCCACTAAATAAAAGTTCTACATCATAAATTAAATAAGTTGAGGTAGTGAAAATCTAAATTAGTTTAGTACGTAGGAACGGCTTTCCGATTATGAGGAAGCCTCTCCGACTAAACACGGGAAAAACTTTATTCTCTTCTTAGGGACGTGCGCACTCCACAACTTCGAGAATCAAACGTAAAGCCATTTCAACTAATGTGATCTGATTCCTGCTTTCGGCGTTTTTCTTGCTGACTGTACCATCATCACACTCCCTAACTGACATCCCAACCTGCGTCATATTGTCCCTCTTGATATAAGACCTGCTTGCAGCTTAACAAACTCATCCATCTCACTATGGCTCTCTCTATCAATTCTGCACTTGGGGCGTTCAATCTGGATGATATCCAGGTGACCTACTTGATTTTATTTTCGGCCCTTATGACAGTGTTCCTAATAATTTCTTTCTTTTTTTTAATCTACATCTCATGTTATAGGGACTCGTTCTTACTGCCTTTGGAAGATGACTCCCATTTCATTCCAGATTCTTTAGAGCCACCACAAGATGATTTAAATAATATTCAAGAAGATCTAAAATCTTTGTATCATGGTTTGGATTATAAAGATAAAATAAGATTCAAACTAGGATTGAAATTCTTTGAACAAAACAAACCCGATTTAGCTTTTAATGCTGCTTTTGGAGAAATTGACACATCATATTTGTTGATTAGAGATAGAGGTATTAATTGTTTTTATTTTGAAAATTATCAAGAACAACTATCTGAATTAGTTCAAAATGTTGAAGATGAGGAAAGTGAACAAATTGTTGAAGAAGAGGAGCAACACCAACAAGCACAACAGTCTGATTCCCAGGAAACTGATATTTTACTAGCCACTGAAACTACTTCTTTATTACCTGTTGCTGTTAAGAAGAAATATTCTTCCACCAATGTAGCCTCATCCACCACTTCCGAACAATTAGACTACAGATCCCTAATGTTTAAAAATGTCCCTTTCTTTGTGGAGGATTTGACAGATATATCATTTGTCACTAATGAAATGTCTTCAACTACCTTGAATATGCCATTACCTTTAAAGAATCGTAAGAATGACACCGTTTATTTTGAAACTAAATTATTTGATTTTAATCCCCAAACAACCTTAATCTCAATTGGTTTAACTACTTCTCCTTATCCAAACTTTCAATTACCCGGTTTAGCCCCATATTCAATTGGCATTCAAACAGATGGTTCATTAAGATTAAGTGGCCGACCATTTTTAAATGATTTAGATTTACCTGTTATTTTACCTCAGCTGATTGAAGGTGATGTCATTGGTGTTGGCTATAAAACAGGTTCGGGATCTGTTTTTATTACTCATAATGGTAAAAATATCTTGGAAATTATTAAAAATTTCAGGGCTCAACTTTATCCGTGCATTGGTTCAGTTGGGTCGCCATGTAAAGTTACAGTTAATTTAGGTCAATTAGGATTTGTTTTTATTGAAGCTAATGTTAAAAAATTAGGTTTCTGTGAAAACCATAATGAAGGCTCTATTGGTGCTCCTCCTCTTTATTCCCCAAAACTGATGAAACAAGATCAGTTGCTGGATAGAGGTGAAACATTACCTCCTCATTATCCATCGGACGAAGAAACTTTTTTTGGTCCAAAATCTCTAGTTGAAAAATCCAATTTACTTGGTAAAGAATTGAAAAAACCTGTTCAACAAGCTTCATCCTCAGATGCTATTGTTACTGTTAGCAATAGACCTGCTACTGTTGTTACGCCTGGTTCCGTTTTGAAGGACTCTGCCGTTTCTAGTCTGAGTAAGGAAAGTGGTAATACTACCCCAAGATCAGATCCACCTTCTTATCGTTCAAATGAAAAGAAGTCTAATCCTAGCCCTGAACCTGAAGAAATCACTTTAGATTCAGGAGAATACGAAAGAGCCATCAATAAGCCACTTCTATCTCTTCCTAGAATTGGAAGTTCATCAACTGAAGATAACATCGTTACACAAGGTTCAAGCGCAGCTCAGCTGCAAAGATCAGAATTATTGAAGAAGAAGAAACTGCAAGAATCTGCACAAGACCCAACGTCAGATTCTACGCCACTTCCACCTGTTACCAATAAGATTTCAGTCTCTCAAATATTATCGCAATCATCTTCTGACTCAACTATTGATCAAGCTTCACCATCTCCTAGTCCCGAACCTCAGTCTTCTTCCACTCCATCTCCTAAACTTGGAAGCAGTAGTGGACCAAATACAAGATCTGGAAAAGGGAGTAAGAAGAAGAAGAAGCAAGCCAAAAAGGGGAAAAAAAAAGGTAAGAAGAACAGAACCACTTTTTAAGTGTAATAACAAATGTACAAACGATTTTGAGATTTTGTATATAGTTTTAACGATGGTTTTATTTGTATTGATGATGAGTTGGATATTCTCCTATTTAATTGAATCTTCCTCTTTGGTTGGGTTCTTCGATCATTACTAGTGCTTCTTTTCCCACTTTTGTCTTTATTTTTGTTTATTTTGTTGGCTTTGCTTTGCTCTCGGTATTCCTTTTTTTTGTTTGTTGATTTGCATATTTACATGGCTTGTTTCACGTTCCTTTACCTCTCTTTTTTACCCTTACGTTTATAATAATCTCTTTTTCCTTCATTGCTACCTCCTGTTATTTTTTTCCATTTTCTATATTACCTGTGTTAATTTTCGTTAACTTTCTGTGTTTTATTCTATTTTAATTTTACTTTACTTGATTTCCAGAAAAACGTATTCGGCGTTAATTCCGGCGCTTATTCAGAGTCCCCAAAAAACCGGAAAGTGCGGGATGATTCTAGAAGCCAATAAGGCAATCGTAGTGATGACCAGTTTGTTGCTTATAAGTATGGGGAAATATCTCTCTCCCCTTCCATTTTTAAGTTTCTTGTTATCCAATTGCGAACTCTCCAAATAACAACGAAAAGACACAATGGATCCATTGTTACTCGCAAGCATACTAGGTAACGCCAATTCACAACCTCAAAGGAGATATGCTAAGAAGCGGTCAGAGCAACCATCGTCTGATTTGTCTGATTTGTTGGGTGGTTCAGCTAGTTCTGCTGATTTAGCCAGATTGGCCCAGGTTATCCAACAGCAAAAGGAAGCTAAAAGACTGCAACAACAACAATTGCAAGCTAGAAGAGCCTCTGCTTTGAGTGGTTACGGTGGTTATGGTTATGGTGGTTATGGTCATCCAGCTTTTTCCGGTGCTCTACCTCTCTTGAATAGCAGAGGTTATCCCTACCCTACCATTCCAGAAGGTTATTATTATGGTGAAAGTGATGGGGATGAAAATGAAGAAGAAATTGAAACACCAGCGCCAGATGAACCTGATAAAAAGCAACAGGGCTTAAGATCAGCTTACTATTATCCACGTGGTGATTCTGCTATGGACCTTGGTGATGAAGATGAATATCATGTTTCTCCTTATAGAGTTTCTAATTCTAATTTTGCTCCTTTTTCAATTTCAAAAGGAGCTAGACCTCAACGAAGAACGACTCAAGAACCAAAATGGAAAAGATTTGCTCAACCTGCCTCTTATGTCTTAAATAATACACCAGATGATGGATACAATGATTTAATTAACTCTTTATTACAGCAAGCATTGTTGAAACATGGCGAAGAACAAGAAGAAAGCTCTACTAAAGACAGAAAAGATAATTCTGTTCCTTCTGGTCAGTCTGCCCCTGGTGCTCCTAAGACTTTAGGTGATGCCATTAAGGCTGCCTTATCAAATGAAGATGATGACGAAGAGGACGAAGAGGAAGATAAAGATATTGAGATGGTGGAAAAAGAAGAAGAGAAGCCTGAAAAATCTGATGATGTTGCAGCTGCTACTAAACCTACCATTCCAGAAGCTAAGCCAAATACTGGTGCCACAGCTAGTTCGGCATCGTTCCCATTCCCATTAGAATCATTGAATTCTTTCACAAAAAGACCAAGTCAGTCTCAAGTTTCAGGAATCAAGAAAAGACCAAGTACTTCCTTGAATTTACATTCCAGTAATCCACAAACAGATGCTGAACAACTGTTAGGTAGCCCATTACAAGTTTCAGCTCCACAACATAGCACCGACAAACCATTTTCACCTCCATTGAATGTTTATGATTTTGAAAAGAAATATATTGTGGTTTTACAAATACCTGGTGTTACTAGAGACTTTGTTGACATTAATTTCCATCCATCATCTTCGGAATTAGTTATCAAGGGTGAAGTCAAGAATCCTTACTTAGCTGAAGATGATCCCTATGTGGATTTATCTAAAGTTTTAAAGGTTTCAGAACAGAGATTTGGATCATTCGAGAGAATCATTAAGTTACCTTCCTACCCATTAATTCATGAAGAGGATATTAAAGCTAAATTCTTAAATGGGGTTTTAGAGGTTAAGATTCCAAAGATGGAAAAAGAAGAAGCTAAAGTTAAACAAGCTAGAAAGATTGAACTGGAAGACGTTCCTGACGAAGAATTGGAAAGAGAAAGCTCTGATGCTTATATTTAATTTCAATCTTGAATCTGATTAGCCTTTTTTTATACATTGTACCTCTTTTTTCCTTTGAATTTTTAAATATATGATTTCTATTTTCTGTTTCCTAGCAAAGGAAATATCACACTTTGTATAGTGATTTTATTTTACAAAAACTTGTAGTGCTTGATACTTTGGAAACTGTACATCGAGGATGGGCAGGATTATATATTGTATTTCATTTATTAAGAATTAACACATTGATACGAATAATTAAGAATTTTTGAGTTAAAAAATACAAAAAAAGTACAATTTAAAAAACAGACAGGAGGGGAAGAGTACATAAAACAAAGATCTATAATTATAAGAACTTTAATTACTTAAGCTTTGTATTTTTCAACAATTGTATCAAATAAATCATTTTTTTCCTTTAGATCTTGTAAATATTCATGTTCTGGATTCAATTTCTTTAAATTGGCTAACAAAGTCTCCACCTTGAAATTAGATTCATCATCTTCCGTTAATAATTTATAAGAAATTTGATCAATTATTAAATCAGCTTTCCAATCATCTAATTCGTCAGTTTGTGGGTTTTCTTCATATGTGGTATTAATCTTATCCAAGACATGTTTAGCTTCTGGGAAGCGTAACAGTTTTAAGTTGGCAACAAATAAACAGATAAGCGATTTAATTGAATTGGTTGATTCATTTGAAGTGACTTCATCGTACTGATAATAACTTGAATCTAAAGAATCACCAAATTGCATTAATTCAACCCATGAAGTGGATAAGTTGTAAATGAAAGTATCTTTCAAACCAGATGGGAATTTTTTAATCCAAGCATTAGCATCTTTTAATTTACCTAGCTTTAAACTAATATAAACACCTAATGAAATATCATCAATAACTTGATTGTTTAATTTAGATAATGCAGTTTCATATTCACCAATTTTGGCAAAGTATAAGGCTTGATATAAAGAGGTACCATCAGTGGAACTAAAGTAGGAATCAAATTCTTCAGTTTGTTTACTACCGGATTTCAAAAAATTAATATATGTTGATAAAGTTTCATCAGTTGCTCTTTTTGCAGCTTCATCATATTTAGATAATGCTAATAAGGATCTAATTTGATATGATTTGGCTAATGTTAGATATTCTGGATCTAAACTTCCTAATTCTAGGTCTAAATCCAAATTTATCAATTGTGTGTGTTTGGAATTGAAATATAACTGGTAGATTTGGTAAAGTTCTATATACGTAAATGATGAGTTGTTAGTAATTTCTGCATATACTTCAAGGCTTTAGGCTCTCATTTGAAAATTGAGATTAAATTAATTCAGACATACCACGTTCAGCCATTGTTAAAGGGAGTTCAATTAAATAATGAATTGTATGTAGTTGTACTCCAAAACTTGCCAACTTGAACCCGTTCCTGATCATAGAAATGGGTTTTGTTGTTCGTTCGTGATGAAATCAGATTCTGTTCCGCGCACGCCCTCTAGAGGAGTGTTGGAAAAGTCTTTGAAACAGAACAAGCATTTGTCCATTTGATAATGGTTTGCCCTTCTATAAGGAAAGACAACTAGCTATTAGTCATACTCTCAAACACACAAATCTTAACATAAACTATCATGTCTGCATTAGAACAATCATTGGACGCAATCATTGCTTCTGACAAACCAAAGGGCCCAAGAGGCAGAAAGGTTAACGGTGTCAGAGGCAAAGCTGGAAAGTCTGTGTCTTCTTCAAGACAAAGAGGTAGGGCTTCCATCGTCCCTGCTCTCAACAGAAAGAGATTACAGGCTGCCGCTTCAAAAGCTTTGAACAAGAAAGCCCAAAAATCCCAACAACCCCCTCAATCTGTTGTTTCTGCTTCTGCTGTTAACTATGCTCAAAAAGTCGTTGTTAGTGGTTTACCTAAAGATATTAAAACTGAATCTGTTAAGGTATGCTTTATTTAATTTAATTTTTTTTCAAATAAGTATTATCGAATGTGTGTTGTTTCATTACATTTCAAATATGGTTATTTAGGATTTCTTTTTTTGTCAGTTAATTATTGATTGGCTGCATAAAGAAAGTTTTTATCTCTGGAGTCTTCAAGTTTAATCTATAAAATAGATTAATTTAGATACCCTAGTTTGGTGCGTTAGGAAAAAGGTTTTGACGATAGCTCAAATGAAATTGCACATAATGGATAGGTGTAATAGGCGAAAGTGCAGTTCTTGAATACTTTCCTGAATTACTTACACCACCTCCCATAATGTTTCATATAGACTAACGGGAGCTATCGTTTTGAAACGGTGCATAAATGAAGTTTTTACTAGATATATTCCTCCAGAGTACAATGTCTGGTTTATATAATCAAGGGGAAATCATATAGACGGATCAATATTTTTTTTTTGTTTGGTAACTAAAGGATAAGTGCTTTCAAGTTGGTAATTTTGGTGAATAATGCCATTACTCTTTGTCGTTGTTTATGATATATTAGGATTCATCATCATTTGTCAATATTTAAAATTAATTGAAGGGTCACTTCTACTCCTCTACTTTGGGTTATTATGTGCTAACTATTATCTATCTCTATTGGAATTATTGATAGTCATTTCAAAAAATATCTTTTATAGTCAGGATTGTGACTTCATTGAATTACCCAAAGTTTTAGAATACCATTTCCCTTTAGTTATTGTTTTTTGTACGAGAAGTTTATTTAACTACAACTATATCTTCGAAGACTACAAGACTCAGGAAAGACAAGTTTTTCTTATTCTATTCTCCTAATTGAATTGATGAAATCACTTTGGTGCTTCAAAAAAGAAAACGAATTTGTTTCAACTAGTTATGCAAACTGAGATTGTTCTATTACAGACATCTATCAATGTTTCTGGTTCTTGACCACCTTCAACATTCGATGTGATTTATACTATTGAAATCAAACTAGCTTGGGCTAGTTAAACTCACTTTAACATGATGAGATTGCGTTCTTTCTGCATTAACTAGATTCATGAATACAATTCAGTTTTTTTTCTTTGATTGACGGTACATTTGATTATCCTTATATTGTTTCCATTTTTACGACTTAATAGGTATTACGACCGACTTACTATCGCTTTTAAGATTACATTACCTCACAAAAAAAAAATATCGATAATTATTTTGAGTATATAATTAAACAACACATTTTTCTGTTATTTCTTTTGTTTTTTTTCTTGTTTTTTCTTTTGTTTCTTTACAAATTACTAACTTTCAAAACCCTCCATTCTATAGGAATTTTTTCAATCACAAGTTGGTGGCATTCAATCTGTTACCTTATCATACAATGCTAAAGGTCAACCATCAGGTAATGCTACTGTTATTTTCAAACAACCTAAATTCGCTCAGGATGCGGTTACCAAATATAATAACTCACCAATTGATAGTGGTAGATCTAAGTTAAGATTAGAATTAGTTGTTGACCCATCATTAAAGCCATTAGCCGACAGAATTACACCAAATCCAGTTGCTGTTAATGCGCCAGCTAATAATAAGAAGGCAAGATTACAACAAAAAGCTAAAGCCAGAAAAGGTGGTTTAGGTAACTCTGGTACTGGCAGAGAAAGAAAAGCTGGTAGTGGTAATAAAAAAACTGGCCCTAAGAATAAAAGACCATCTAAGAAGACTGTTGAGCAATTAGATCAAGAAATGGCTGATTATTTCTCTACTAATGATAAATAAGTCACTGGTGGTTTTAATTTAAGTTAAGAGAAAATTTCTTATTATGTTTGTATTTCTGGTATTATATTTTAGTCGATGTTTCAATAATATTGTAAAAATTAGAAAATGTTTATTTTAAAAAAATAGCAGAAAAGATGTATCAATTGGACTGTTATTACTTTTTTCTTTTATATTTGTGTTTCTAATTAATTATTTTATGTTTTATTACTGATATATTTATCAAAAGCTAACCAGCCTAGCAACTGTCGGCTCGTAAAGAGAATAAATTAAAATTAAAAGCTATGTACAACTGAAATAAATTAAAATAAAAAAAGAGATAGATGAAGGAAATTTCAAAACCAGGGGGGTTTATAAATACGGCTTAAAGTTTCCAGACAACAGCTATCTAGCTATCAGAACATCACCACAAACTTTCTAGCTACTTGAAAATATTCCAAAAACTAGTAGTGATTTTATCACCAGACTTTCTGCTCATATAACTACTACCAGCGCCTTCAAATTCCGATTTTCTAACATAAACCGGAGAATTATCATCTTTAATAGGGAATCCAGGTCTAGCATATGCATTTTCTTGTTGTTGTTGATGCTGTCCTTCAGCGGACTTGATCTGTGCCATACGTTCTTGTTGTACCGAATCATATGATGAAGTTTCTTTGATATATTGCTTCTTACGTCTGATTGTAACTTTTGATTTAACGAAATAAGCAGTACCAACACCTAAAACACCTAGAACTGCAACTTGTTTCCAAAAGGTACGTATGTTTGGTAATGCACCAACACCTAGCTTTGACATTTTTTGCAAGTTTGTTTAAGAGCTACCCGATGTGTTTGATTTTAGTAAATATATATTATATAGAGGTGAGTTTGGATAATAAGTTTAGTTTTGATAGATTTTTTGCTGTTTGTTACGTAAGCATGCGCGCACCGCACCTTACCTTAGATGATCACGATCTATCTTACTTAGTAAGTCACACTTATTCCAGTTTCAGTTTCAGTTTCAGCGAGTCATCATTTTCCAAGTGACAAGTCATTACTAAAACCGAACTACAAACTACAAACTACAAGTGAAGAAAAGCTAAACATATGAACCCAATCATCGTATAAAGAAAATATATTGAACAAATATCAAGCGATCCCAATTAATAAAAATATAAAAAATAAAAAAGAAAAGTAATTTACAGAAAAACAGGTATCAGAGAGTATAATTAACACAAAACCAAAACATAATTAACCTAGGATCTTTCACCTCTCAATCTTCTGGCTAATTGAATATCCTTCTTTTGGATGGTGACTCTCTTAGCATGGATAGCACACAAGTTAGTGTCTTCGAATAAGGAAACCAAGTAAGCCTCAACGGATTCTTGTAAAGCACCGATAGCAGAAGATTGAAATCTTAAATCAGTCTTGAAATCTTGGGCAATTTCTCTAACTAATCTTTGGAAAGGTAACTTTCTAATCAACAATTCAGTAGATTTTTGGAATCTTCTAATTTCTCTTAAAGCAACAGTACCTGGCTTATATCTGTGAGGTTTCTTGACACCACCAGTAGCTGGGGCGGATTTTCTGGCAGCTTTGGAAGCTAATTGTTTTCTTGGTGCCTTACCACCGGTAGACTTTCTTGCTGTTTGTTTGGTTCTAGCCATAGTGTTGAATTTTATGAATAGAGTATATGTTTGTTAAGAAGAGAAAGAAAAAAGAGTTGGGTGGCGAAAAATGAAAAAAGTGCGAAAGGGTGTGTTTAAATAAGAATTGCACAGAGCTCAGAACGCAAAGTTGCAAAGTGGGATGGTGGATTGTTGGAGATTACCTGGCCACACTAAACGGCCTGAGAATTGCGCTGAGACACTTTTAACTTGGAGCGAACAAAAAGAATTCAGAATTGGAGCGAGCGCGTCGGCCGTGCTGAAAAGTGTGCTGCGGCGCGCCATGCTCAGAACTACACTTTGGTCTACTTTTGCTACCATCGGGCGCTGTGATTGGCTCAAAGCGCCAGTTTGCACCGTGGCCCACTTTGAAAAACACTTTCGCTGCTCCGTGTAATTCCCACGTCTCCCCTCGAATTCAGTGACAATTTAGAGTGGCTAGTAATTCCAATTTCTCACACTGCTTCCCCCAAATTTTATAAATACACCTCAATTCCCACTTTTTTCGTCTTGTGGTGTTTTGCCCTCGCTTCTGGGGTTTCTCTTCTGTTTTTATCAACACAGTTTGTTCTAACGTTAACTTACTCCCATTTAATACTTATTATACAAACATGTCCGGCAGAGGTAAAGGTGGTAAAGGTCTAGGTAAAGGTGGTGCTAAAAGACATAGAAAGATTCTTAGAGATAACATTCAAGGTATCACAAAGCCAGCTATTAGAAGATTGGCCAGAAGAGGTGGTGTTAAGAGAATTTCCGCTTTAATCTACGAAGAAGTCAGAGCTGTCTTGAAATCATTCTTAGAAAACGTTATCAGAGATGCAGTTACTTATACTGAGCACGCTAAGAGAAAGACTGTTACTTCATTAGATGTTGTTTATGCCTTGAAGAGACAAGGTAGAACCTTGTATGGTTTCGGTGGTTAAACAAATTGGTTTCGGTTTTCTTTGTTTTTTTATTATTATTAAATTTTGATGTATTTTATTTTAACGCTTTTTGCTTAATTTCTATTTTAACGAGGGGTTTATCAATATAACTTTTGGTATTTTTTTAAAATGTAAAATTGGTTTGTATTTTCCTAATTTTAATTAAAGGAGAGATCCTTTGTATTTGCTGTAAATTGTTCCGATTTTGCGCGAGTTGATTGATTTTAAAGAGGTTGGTGATGTAAGGGTGTTTTGGTGTCTCGTCTCATATTGTTATGATAATAGTAGTCATCGGATCAGATCAGATCTAGCCTATGGGAAACCACTTACTTATCTACTTAATTGATATTGGATTTCTTTGTTGGTAGATGAACACAGTTTGTGGAATTGTGGACTAAGAATATTTACTGTGTATTGGTTGTTTTACTATCTGAAGCACATATCACCATGACTGATAAGATTGCTTGCCCGAAAAAAAAAAAAATTTTAATAATGAATGAATAACAGAAAAGTAATGTATATATATATATATATGTATCTACGAGTATGTCGAAAGAGTAACATCAAACAGAAAATTTATTTCAGAGCACAAGTGTGTGTATAATAAAACTTTGAATTCCCATCTAAAAACAAGAAGGCTGTAGTTTTACGCCTAATTAAATTATGATACCTTCCTTCCAGATAGAAATCATTCAAACAAGAAACCCGTGCTATTTCTTTTTAGTTAATTATGAAGCACATTTCTAAGTGACTATCTACAAGGTACATACATACATCATATAACAGTTTGAGGTAAGTATCTAGAATTTTGCAGTCTAGAATTAACAAGAGATAATCTTCTGCATTTCAGCTGAGTGCCTTTCTCTGATTACAAGCATCAATTTTCGGCAAGCAGAATATGATCGGGCAAATCACCACCCAATTGCTGTATGTTCATTATGGCCTTTCTTTTTCTAAAAGTACCCACCAACCTTTTGGAAGTATTTAATTGGGCCAATTAAACCAGTACATGTCTATCAAGCTAAAAATATTGTATTTGTAAAAAAAAAATATGAGTTACCTGAAACATATGAAAAGTGGAGGAGATCATCGGGATGAATTCGGTGAACCTAGCTGAGCCGCACGCTGACTTTCTAAAGTTCAAAGTTCGATCGACCTTTTTGCTGGCGTTGAACACTTTTTTCAAGTGTCTTTTGAATTTTACAGCGCATTCCTGGGAGTTGTCAGCAGGGAATGCCAGCATATACAAGTGAAGGGATATTCAGCAAAGCCCAGCCCAGAACTTGGACCGAAACATATTACCTAACAACGTAATCTTATAAATTTATAAAGAATTTGTGCCTAGATATGATAAATAATACCCCTTTGTCATCGTCTCGCTGATGCCATAAGCAATTAATTAGACAGTTTTCAAAGGCAGACACACGGTCTTATTCAATTTATGAGATGTAAATACTAGTCATCTAGGCCTGGATATAAGCGGGTACTTGATATATATACTTTCTTTCCGCACGACCAAGATCTCAAAAGAGGTACACAACGTTACAAAAAATCTAGGTTCCTTCGGACCAACAACACTGCTGAACTTGCCATTTCATAATCTTTTGAAGTCATGTACGTACAAAGTGTAACAGGTTGAAAGAATTTTTGTACATACTGTACATACACACATACATATATTTTTCAAGATGATATCATATGTAAATTCGCTGGCTGTAGATCGAAAGGTTAATCATTGGAAAAGACCTCTTAATTTTTTCCATTTAAATTTTGTTTTTTATCTTGATATATGAAAACCTTCTCCAACTATACTGTTTACTTTTGGTGGTTTGATTTGCTTGTTTAAGAATTAAATCTCCTTTAACTTTCGGATACGTATGAAGGGATCATGGCTTGAACTAGGCAGGTACTGTATAAGTTTAAATTATGTTCGAACTGATGGCAAACGCCCCGTATACACATGTATGTATCTATTACGTTTTAAAAAGAAACACCCAAGGGAAGAAAGATAGACATGTAAAAGGCAAAGCAAAAGGTATATACATACATACACCTTTTAATCTGCGAGAGGGCACCTTATCACTTTTTTATATTTGAATTGCCTATTATTTATATTATTACTAGATACAGGCTAATTGCCACGTCTAACCAAACCTGCTGTGATTCGGCCCATCCCAACCACACTAGAAGCTAGAAATAGCATATGGATCTTTAAAAAATTAAAGAAAAGTTTGTTCTTGCTGTGTTTATTGTGAACCTACAATATCCCCATCCAATTTAAACTATAACGACTCCTTTGCCCCTTCTCTACTTTACTCTTGCTAGTATATACTGTCGTACGTTGTACGTATCTTCTTTATATAAATATATATATATATATATATATATATATAACAACTTTGCTGCTTCAATCACTGATATTCTAATGTAGGCATACGTGATCAGTGATGAGTGATCAAATTAAAGAACCATCGTAACGGCGCCATTTTCCTTTCCGGTTTAACCTGCAGGTTTCGCAATTAAAAAGATGGATGGATGGACGGACCGTGTGTATTTCCTAAGGTTTTCGGTAATGAAACGATGTATGACCATATATGGTCTCGTCTCGTATAGTATACTATAGTATATATGGTCACAAAATAAAATTAATTGTGGTGCATTAATAAATAGGATTTAATTAGGATAATTGACTCGACCTTCTCCGAATTAAGACACGCAGGATATTTATTTATTTATAATTAGGACACCATTTCGAGTTAGCTAGTAGTTGAGATTCCTAAATTAAATCTAACGGACAGATCTGAGTACATACATATCATATACGTGTACTTGATGACAATTACAACACTAGACTAGCAGTATGTATCACCAAGTAAACAGTCTATATGTCTACCCTACCTGAACTGGACTGGATTGACAGAACTTACGTACTCCCACTCCCACTCCTACTTCCACTTCCACTTCAACCAAAGGCCCGGATGTAAACAACCTAATTCTCTCGAGATTATTACTTAAACAACATGGGTGGCAAAAATTGCACCGTGACGGGAGCAGCTCCTAAGTCTCAGTTTGAAGATTACCGTTGAAACTTATGCAATTTTGCAAACCTTTAATTGGCTGGAATTACATTATACTATGTACATACAAAGGCCGTTTCGTTGACTGGAGTTTCATGCATATACGGTACGTAGACGTGCTGGAATTCTTGTATGAGCAGTTCGTTCGTACGGATCAACAGATCAACAATTTTCTAATCTATTATCCCGTTGGACGAGTTGGATTTGGGAATTGAAGTTACAACTTCTACTTCTACTTCTACTGCTACTGTTACTGTTACTGTTAGAGTGTGACAGCAACAAGTTATATATAGCTAGCTAGCATCAACTCCTCTTATATACTATACCTTGATCCAAGTCAAGTCAAGTCAAGTCAAGTCAAGTCAAGTCAAGTCAAGTTATCTTGATAAACTGTCTGAAAGTAAGTCGTGCGGAGTCTCTTCTGCCTGGTGTTTTGAAAAATTTTCAGCCTTGTCCAAAACAGGAAAAGCCTGCTAGCTATTCTCACCAGGCCGCGTGGTATGGGCCGGGTCCTCTTCCCTCCCAGGTCGCGCTACCCTATGGCCAACCTGCCTAGTAAACCTCAATGGCCTTGGTCCGGCTGCTGCGGCCAGCCAGGCGGCGGAATTGCTTTTTCTTTTTCTTTTCTGCTCACTATTAACTGGCAAAGAAAGAAGCGCTTCAACAAAAACTAAACCGGAACCAGCAAACCCTTTATAATAAACAGGATTCCTACAATTTCTGTTTCGATAAATGTGCTGTCTTTTTGCCCGTTTCCCTTCTTAAACCACTTTTATTTAAAGAATCCACATTACATTTTTGATAGTTGAAGTTTTGATCTGTGCTCTTATATACCTTGAACAACTTATATAAGGCAACTTCTTCCATCCCATTTGAAAGATCTAGTCCAAAAGACCCCCTCAAATCCTCTTTATAACTTCTATTCTTGCACTCTTTGCAATCTCTTCTCAACGAAAAAAGGGTTTCTAATATTTTCATATCATAACCCTGTTGTTTCCAAAGTCTTTCATTTTTTTATATCTGGAAACGAACTAACGAAAAAAAGGGCTACTCTGGTTCCAGTTGACTAACATTTGTTTTGCCATCCATCAAGAAGGTTTAATAATAATATTCACGTTGACTCTTCCAGTTTATCATCTTTCTTAAGAGACAAAGGACCTTACAAGAATTCAATTATTTAAGGACAACCCCACCCCCCTTCAATTTGTGTGTTTTATTATAGAGGTATTAAATTATCCTCTCAATTTAAATCAACTTAAAACGACCTTTTAATTAAGTCATCGTTTTACTATTACACCTGCTTTTTTTATTTATTTTTTTTATTACAATACCTTTAGTTTGCACTTTTGACTATGTTTGCTACCTCTGCTGCTGCTTCTGCATCTAAAGGCTACCTATTTGGTGTGCCTCAACAGCAGCAAGCTCCAGTTCTGCCATTATATCATCAACGTCACGCTTCTTATCTTCCTTATCCAAGTTATCAGGCTCCTCAACCTTCATCTCAGCAACCTTACCAACAACACCAATCTTCTGTTTCTTATTCGGGCTATGGTGCAAATGGTCAAGGTTATTATCAACCTCCTCCTCCTCCTCCTCCTTCTTCTTCTGGTACGGTTTCGGTTCCAAGAAATGATTATTACGTTTCTGAACAGCAACCACCACAGCACCCTCAAATTCAACTACCACCTCCTCAAGCTTCGGTTTTGCCTCCATCTTATCAGCAGCCATCTCATCAGCAATATCCATCTCAATATCAACAACCCCAAGCTCTTCCCCAAGCTCTTCCCCAAGCTCTTCCTCAAGCTCTTCCTCAACAATCTCAACAACAGGATGTACAAGAACAACCTACTACAGGTGGTGTGTCATCAGTTTTAGACTATGATATGGATCAAATGGTTAAATTTGTCTGTTGGTTATGTTATGGATTAATGAAAAGAAATGATAATCCATCCTCATCTTTACATAATACCGTGAAGTCTGTTTTATCTGCCACAAGATTACCAAAATCTTCTTTAATGTTGGCTCTGCTGTATCTTTCGGACAAGATGTCTAAGTGCGGTGGTCCTGTTTTGGATGATTCAAAAGTTTTCGAAAATTTAGTTATTGCTTTGGTTTTAGCTAACAAATTTAACGATGATAACACTTTTAGAAACAAATCTTGGTCTGATGCAACTGGTTTAAATGTTGATTTGATTAATCAATTGGAAAAGAAGTGGTTATCTGAAATAAAATGGAGATTACACTATGAACAAGGTTATTCATGCATTGAAGAATGTTGGGAAACTTGGTGTGATAAATTCAATGTTAACAAATCATTATCTGATGTGGTCACCCCTGAATTGTATCCTCCTGCTACAACCTCCCCGATGGTTGGTTATCACTCTCCTTCAACTTCATTGTTTTCTGAAAGATCTCAACAATATTCACCTGTTAATACTCCCCTGAATTCCTCTCCATGGTTTGATGAATACCATCAATGTGGTGCTCCTGCTCCGATCTCTTTCCCTGCCCCAATTTCCATTCCACCTCCATCTCTCAGCACATCAATTCCAGCTGCTATTCAATTACCACAGTTGCCTCAACCTGCTCCATTACCTCAGCCATTGCAACGTCATACAACCCATCAACCTTCATCTTCTTCGCTTCATCAATTGGCTTTTGAAAACTCATATCAAATGCAGTATAATGCTTCAATGGTTGCCCAACAAGCTTCAAACAATAATGATTACTATTCCATGTATAATCAGATGATGACTCAACCAACCTTGCCTAAACCACAGCAACTTAACTATGAAAATAGTAATGATAATAATTATCCAATGATTGATAACAATAATCATAACTTTTATTCAAGTACATCTGGACATTCTCAAATGCAGTCTTCAACTTACCCATCTATCCCTCCCTTAATGAGTACTGGTTTAATCAATAATAATCATTTAGCTAGTGGTTCTATGTCAATGATTGGCTCATATAACAACGTCAACAATAATAATAACAATATCAACAACAGTATCAACACTGGATACAATAATAATAATAATAATAACAATATCAATAACGGTAATAATGATTACTATTCGCAACAGCGTTTTTACTCACATCAAAATTCTTTTGCATGTGCTGCTTGAAATGGGGTTTGAATCATTATACATGGATTCAGAAAAACAACACTGCTGTCTATCTTACATTTGGGTTTTCAGCATTTTTTGGGATGTTTTATACTTCGTCGACTTCAAAATATAATTTTTAAAATAAAAGTCTTAAATAACTTAACTTATTGCTGCTTTTGTTCGTTTCAAATTTCGAATAAAATTAATTTATAACTAAAGCATATTAAAATATATTTACAAACTTTTTGTTAATACCTTTTTGTTCTCATCTTTTCTCTTTATTCCCAACTATACTGAGTGTTTAATTTGTGTTGCTTTAATTTTGTTTTTGTTCTCTGATCCATTTAATAACTTTTTCTCTTTTTGAGAGGAGTGATTGCGATAATTATAGCTTCATTTTTATTGGTTGTTTCATTCACTAGTTGATACAATTTTTACTGTTTTTCTGTTTAATGTTTCTCTCAGTTACTTTACACATTCCTTTTATTCATCTCCTCTTCTTTATATATTTGGTAGTTTCCCTTTTTTACTATTTTTTTTGGGAAGCTAATGAAAAAAAAAATTTCTCCTCCTTCCCTTTTTTTTTTTCCTAATACTCTTTCCCTCTTTTTTCCTCAAAGTTTTTATTTTTTTTTTTTTTCTATGAAAGATTAATTTTTTTTAATACCTTTATATTATACGATTATCTCTTCTCCCTCTCGTTTTGTATTAAGCTGGTGACATATGCCGCAGCTTGGCACTTTTGCTTTATTTATAGTATACGTTAATTTTATATAAAGCTGGATTTTTATCCTGGGTCTTTCTTGAAATGTAAGAGGCTAATGCCGGGTAGAGATCGCTCATGGCTTTGGAAATTCGGAAGCTTAGCGGAAGACGGATGCGCAGTTCGAGTAACTCAAAATTTCGTTCTTCAATTGTCAGATTACGTACTGCTTGCTGGATTTTGGATAACTGAAATTCCTTAACACCCTGGCAATCTCTAACACACAAAGGCAAATCCACTTAGCTGTTCCCCAGTCCAGATCGACTTCAATCAGCGCTGATTAAAGATTCCCGCCTTATACGTCTCAGTCATTCAATTACTCTGTTACAGGTTTACCCTCCCGTCCACTTCAATCAAATAACTCTTGTCTAAAGGAGAGAGAGAAATAGAAAGCCAATTCCAATTTCAATTTTTAATAAAGTATCATTATATTCAAGATGTCTTTACAAATGCAATTAATATTTGGTGCACTAGTTGCCGAAATGTTCGCCATGTCGATTTTGGTACTACCATGGCCGCCTTCGTTTCAGAACAAAGTTGTGAAGTTGTTTTACTACGGTTTATTCAATCCAAATGTTAAAGTCACGATTCTTTGCGTTGGTGCCGTTAACGCATTAATCTTTTTCGATTGTTTGCAAAAAGTCATTAATAAGAAATACGATTTGACTCCAATGAGAGACCCATACGGTAACATCATCCCAGGTGGTAACGTTTGGGAAATTAGAGCTCAGAAATTTTACAATGAAAGAAACATGTATATCACTGGTGCTATATTATTCTTAGGTTCTGCCATCGGTTTCAATATTTTGTTGTTAAAGTCAATGGTTAAGAATAAGAAGAAGTTACTAGATTTAAAAAAAGGTGGCGAAAAAGCTACTGAAGTTGTCAGTGAAGTGAAAATCGATGAATTGAAAGGTGAATTGAAGAAGAAAGATGCTGAATTGTTAGCTTTGACTAAACAAGTTGGTGGATTACATGATGAATATCAAAGAAAAGCAGATGAAGTTACTGGTAATAATAATACTAAACCAGTTCAAGCTGGTCTCAAGAAAGATGAGTAGTTAAATATTACTATTATTTCATTGATTAATGTAAATGTCTTTTTTTGTTGTTGTTGCTTTGGACTCAGTTAATATAGTTTTTCCCAACCTTCCAATTTTTTGTCTCTTAGGGTCTGTCTGTAATGTTCTTGGACCTTCAATCTTTCGGGCTTTAAAATTAAGCTTGTACTTTGAATATTTCATCTGATTTGCATTTTTTCTTCTCCTACGTTTTTTCTTATACTTAACTTTATATTTGATTCTTTTTTGTTTTTTTGATGTTCGTTTTTAGTTTTGTTACTGTATATGCTTAGCTTTATTTTTATCTAGGTTCGTGTTCGCCGTTAATACATTATATTAATTAACTTTGAAGTGAAGCTTTTACTCGTTATATCATTAACATTAAGCCAATGATATATATAATATCTTTTGTTAGTGTTTGTTTATGTATGTGGGTTATTTTTGTTTTTTTAATAGATCAGAAAACTATAATCAACTTATTTTCTCCATGATTTTTTTTCGAGATGTCAGAGAGATTCCCAATTATATTTAATAAAAATTCATCATTTTATTAAAAAAAATAAAAAGCACCCACACACAAAAAAACAAAAGATCAACTGGCCACCCGCCATTAAAATGCATGTTTGTCTAATAGATAAGTCAGAATGGTGTTTTCTGTAATCCTTATTTATCAGACAGACATGTGCTGTTCAATCCCAGGCTTCGTTAGCTGTATATGAAGAACAAAAAAAAAATCAGAAGTTAGCAAGAAGAAAAAGTGATTAGTCCAAGATCAAACAACATCGAATTTAAAGCTGGCACACCTCTAGTCAAATTTTTTTTCCAGGGCGGTGTTACTCACCTAAGCCTTAGCTGAGCCACTCTCAGGAGGGTCGGTGTATTGTTGTGGCGCGGTTGTGGAACGCTCGATTGAACAGCTGGATGGGATCCATATCCATGAATCGAATCGTTTGCATCACAAGACTAGATCGATAACAAGGGCCAACTAAAAGAGCAAAACAAAAAAAATAAAAAAATGCAAGGATACGCTAATAAGAAATATGACTTACCAAGACCATATTCATTAAAACCAAAACATAGAAAGGGTAACGTTGATAAATTAGCAACGAATTATTTCACCACACCACAAAGAAAAATAATTGGTTATGTTATACTAATGATCTTATTCTCAGTCTGTCTATTGACTTTCATTAAACCTGAAGATCAAAAAACCGATTATGAATTGGATTTCACTGGAGAACATGCTGGAAATGCAGCAAGTAACGATGAGATGGTTTTAAGATCCAATATGATTAAAAAAGGTTCACAAAAGAGACCATTAGATGATGACGAAGGTGATTTCGATGAATTGCTAGAAGATGTCCAAAAAGAATTAAAAGCTTCGAAAAGTAAAGGCTCAAGAGTTGATTCAGTTAAAGGTGCTGCTACTAAAGGCTCCACTGCTAAAAAAATTGGCTCCGGTTCCGAAGGTGATGATGGATTAGAAAATGATGCTGATGATTCATTGACTGAGGACGACTACGTTGAAAATATTGATATAATATAGGTGTTATATTCAAAGTCAAAAAAAGTAAAATAAAATGGTGTACTTAAAGCTATCCGGTGTATTATATAACTTATTTTCATTTATCTTCTCTAAACTTGTATTTTTTTTATATAGTTGTTTACCATTCTGTTTTTCTGTATCTTTTCCTTTTCGAAAACTAATCATTATTGACATTACTTAGAAGATTATTAAAAATTAAGCGAATAGAGGTAGATATAAAAGTGCAAACGCAAACATATATACAAGAAGTACGGCTTAGATTAGTTAATGCCTTTACCAAGAGCATCTTTTCTTTCTTCCCAAATAGTTTTACCGGTACATGAACAAACATATTTATCATTTTCCCAAGCACCAGCACTTCTAGCAATAACCCCACACATAGATTCTAAGAAAACCTTGACTGGGTCTTTGGAAACAACCAATGATCTACCAATCAAATCATTGATTCTTAATGGAACCTTGATGTATTCTTGAGTTTTATACAATTCACTAGTTGGTGATTCTTTTTCAGTTGCTTCAACAGGAGGCAAAGTATAAATCGATTTACCCGTAGACAAAGCACCTTTCCAAATATTACCGGATTCTCTGAAACTTGGATAATATTTACCCTTTGCCACGCCACTTAAAGTTAAATCAACCAAGATGTTCGACTCACCTAAACTGATAATTCTAGCTAATCCTTTAACAGGCAATGATTTATCATGTTGATCAAATGATTCCAGAATACAAACAGCAGCAGAATTTGGCTTACCTGTACCTCTGATAATAGCATCTCTACCAGTAGCTTGGATTTGGGAAATGATTGCTGATGGAGCTGCTGAACCAGTGACTGTAATAGTTTGTTTTTCTAAATCACCTTCAACTCCACTGATTCCTTCTAATTTATCAATTGATGTTTTGACTGAATTAATACATCCATTACAGGATAGCGAAACGTTATAAACGGTCTGGTTTGAAGCAAAAGGAGATGTATTAGTAATCTGAAGGGAGACATGCCTCTCGTGTAAACGAGTGCTGAACGAGATAACGATCCATATGTATACGTACTTCAAAGTCTTCGGTATTAGCAGTAGATGGCATTAAAAGATATTAGAAATTGAAATAATATATAGAAAGTCAAGAAAGAACAAAGAGAGTGGAAAAGTGGTTAAACCCTATCCAATTTCCACAGTTTTTCTAGATAGATCGCTTGATGAACATCGGCAATCGAAATTGAAGAATGAGCACATATTTTCAAAAGTGATCATTTCAATTGGTAAACAACACCACCACCACCACCACCTTTTATCCCAGTCATTAACCTGCTACACTAAATTCATCCAATCATCCATCATCAATTCAAGCTGTCCACCTGATCATTAACCACTCCCGCTATGTCCTTTTTCCGACAATTCTTCAAAAATTCAAAAGACCAACTGCAAACATCCAAACCCATTCTATCATACACTGCTCAACGTCTCCTTACCATAGCATCATGGGTTCCAATGGTCTACTTAATAAACGAGCATGTTGTTTCCATAGGCAAAATTGAAGGAATATCAATGAAACCCACCTTCACATCCAAGGAGCACGTTTTATTATGGAAATGGAACACTCAGAAAATAGACCATTTGAACTACAATGATGTGGTGTTTTTAAGATCTCCTATTAATCCAGAGACCTTTTACATTAAACGGATTAAAGCCAAACAAGGGGACTTGATCAAGCCTCGCTATCCTGATGTTAGAAATAAAGTGTTAGTGCCCGTAAATCATGTGTGGGTTGAAGGTGATAATATTCATTCCATTGATTCAAATACTTATGGGCCTGTTTCAACGGGTCTGGTTATTGGGAGAGTTGAGTATATAATTTGGCCCTTGGATAAGTTTGGCCCGGTTCCGTATGGTGGTAGAGAGTGTAGGGAAAGCTTGTTAAGATATCCTGAAGGAGCTGATGTTAACGTTAGAAGTGGTGAGTAATTACCCTTTTTAGTTTATTGATTAATTGCATTGCATTTTTACTTTGTTGAGTTAGATATTATACATTTTTGTTTTGTTTTCTACTACATCCACCATTTACTTACGTATAGATATTCGTGTAATTTGCATTTATGATTTTCCCTCTATCAATTATTTATATACTATTAGTTTTTTTTACTTAATTATTATGAGTTATGAATGATAATCTATTATCAAGGAGAATAAAGAAAAAGATAAAAAGAAGAATAATAAAAGAAACAAATAAATGAAAAGAAAAGAATATGAAAAATTAATGAGAGTGAATGTGAATGAGGGAATAAATGACTGAAAAACTATGAGACAGTGAACAAGAAGTAAAGCAAACTTCTGAAAAAAAGCAAAGAAAACAAATAATAAAAAAAAGGCATTAAAATTAAAACGAAACGTAAATCATTTTTTTAAAAGGCAAAAAAAAAGGAGAAAACGCAAACAACGAACGAAAGTGAAAAAATATAAAAAAAAGAATGCTGTCGAAAGGGAAAAACCTGAAGACAGGTTTTTTTTGAATGGGCTGTGAAACGTAACATGAAAAAAAAATTAAAAATGAAAAATGAAAAGTGAAGGAGATATAAAAGAAAGACTTATGCTGAATTTTTTTTCGTAATTGGAGTATCGATATGCTTTTGAAATTTTCTTTGAAATGTACTACGGTATGCGCCAGTGTTAGAATTATTAGATGTAGACATCCCAAGGGGTATGCTATTAAAATTAGATGAAGAAGAACTTGGAGTAGTTGAAGAAAAGTGGAAACTGCTGATTGTCTGTGATCTCATATGAGTTTTAGAACGTCTTGGTAAACTAGGCAATTTAAAAACATGAGAAGGTGGCTGTTCAGGAAATGAAGTTGCAGGTGGAATTATGATTTCAGGAACAGTTGAAGGTAAAGAGAATTCAAAACTCGAGACTGAACTTGAAGCAGAGTGAGTTGATTTTTTAGATGAACTAAAAACAGAATTACTAGAATTATTATACAAATTGATTGTCTTTTGAGTAACTGGAGAATCATCAAAATATGTATCTAAATCAACTTTCTTTGCATTCTCAAAACCTCCACCAAATATACTATCAGAACCCGTATCATTATGACTTGAGGTTGATGACGATGTGAAATCAAATGTCTTATTTTCTAAATTGAAGATTGAAACAGATTTAGATTTTATATGACCTTTTAGTGTTCTGGTTGTAGCAGCACCAAAATTTAAAGTTGAACCAAATGTAAAACTTCTTTGCATAGTTAAAGTTCTTTGAGAACTTTTCCTGGTTAAACCATGAAACGAATCCTTTCTATTCAAATTTAGCTTAGAATCCCTTCTCAATTTATCCAAACCCTTTTCACACTCTTCTTTATATTGGGGATCATGCATTTCAACATAATTCAAAGGATAACACTTGAATCCATTGTATTTTTCATAAAATTTCTTATAACCACCATCCAGTATAACAATATCAGGGTAGTATAAATTTGGGTAAAATTCTTTATTCAATAATCTATCCCATGTTCTTAAATTATTAGCCATTAAAGGACCTCTATGAGATGAAAATTCGCAATGGAAAACAATCAACTTCCGACTTTGAGTAGTCAATTCGATTGGAGACTTTAGCACGATAGCATCATCCAAGAAATAATCTTCTAATTCTTTTTTGGAAGAAAGATTAATGGCACCATCAATATGACCACCTTGAAACTCATACTCAAATCGGCAATCAACGATTACTAATTCATCAAAATGTTTCAAAAATTTATTATTCGAGTCAACTGATTTAGCACTAGTAAAAGCGGATAAAATCGTATGAAATTGTTCAACATCAATACTTGGCAATGTACTATCGGCACCTTCGAAAGTTTTAATATCAGTTTTCAAAAGCACAGAATTATCTTCTGCTGAAAAGTTATTCTCGCTTGGAGACATTCTAAACGTTAAACCGTTAATGTTGTGAGTTAATTGTGCTGTACCTGCAGACAATGATGAAGAACGGTTTTGTTGTAAACAAGAAGTTGATAAATTCAACATTGGTCTTTGTTTATAAGTATTTGGCTTAGTTGAAGATGGGCCAAATGAAATAGCTCTTTGAAGTCTACCTCTTAAATTAGCATTTAACTCTAATCGATTTTTATTGTGTGCTTTTTCTCTTCTTTGTAAAGGAGAGCCAAATGAGGCTTCACTTTCGTCGATATCATCATCATCATCATCATTACCCAGGTGGATTGTATTCTGTATCACTGGGTTAAAGTGTAGATCATCTTCATCTTCTTCATTCTCACTACTTGAGGAAGAAGAAGAAGAGGCTGAAGAAGAGGAGTCAAAAGCTTTATGAGAATTAGTTGGTTGAGTCATCAGTGAGAAACTTTTCTTTAGATTCAGTCTGTGGTGATTTCGATTCATAACAGATTGAGTTTCAGGAGATATAGTGGAAGAAACAATATTTAATTTTTCTCTAACTGGTGTCGGTAGAGCCAAGGAATCAAGGGAAACTGATTTAAAATAAGATCTTGGAGTTAGTTGCTTTGGATCAACTAAACTTTGTTCTTTGATTGTGTTATGGTCGTACTCGTCGTCACCATCAGGATAAGTTTCAGTATCATACTTCGCAGCAGCTCTTAAAGATAAGATTGATTTATGAGTGTTCAGAACGACAGCAGAAGAAGAAGCCGATCTTGAATGATAAAAGGAAGAAGCTAATGAATTTGATTTGAAATGATTAACTGATGATTTTCTTGTTAATTTTCTGCTAATGGCACCTGCTCTTCTCAAAGCGGAGGTATCTTGTTGATCGTGTACTGAAGTTGAGATTTGTGGGAAAAAGAAGGTGTTGTTTTCTTTATCATCATCCTCTTCAGACATCATACTGGGCAGTAGCATCTTCTTTGGATTATTAGCCTTGAAGTTACTATTATTGACATGAAAGTTAGAAGAGAAGTCGGCAGCCAAGACGGAACAAGTTGGTGAATCAACGTTTGGACTGGCCGTTAGAGGTCTCTTCAAGGCAGTTGATTTATGAAGCAAGAAAGGTGTCGAAGTTGCTGCTGGCCTTCTTGAAGTTTTGAGATTGAGTAAAGGGGAATCTATTAGTTCCATCTGTGTGTCTTGGCTTTCATTCAAGCTTGGTGAATCGATTTCCATATACATATTGCTCATGGGAAGGAATGTGCTTTGACAGTATAGAAGAAAATTTTGTTTTGGAACAGAGCGTGAGCGTGAGCGTGGCAGTCGAGTTTGAGACTAGAGGATAAAAGCAGGGTTAAGTGCTTTTTGTGACAGTTCAAGTAAAATTGTAACAATACTACCGGAACCTATGTGAAGTATGGATAAAGAAAGGAATGAGGGCAAGTCACTAAAAAATGAGTGTTGTGGAACCGTGCTGAAGTTGGAGCTGGAATTGGGAAATGGTACAGGTCAACTGTGTTTCAAGTGAGACAAGAGGCAGAGATATGAGCAGAGTAACGGTAAATGTGGGGGATGACAGGTATATATAGAAGAGGGTATAGAGTGAATAGACTTATATAGAATGTTGAAGTGATTCAAAAATGAATGGAATAGAAGGAATAAGTGCTGTAAGGGGACCAAGTGGAATGGGAGAAGAAGAGACAGACAGGGAAAGACAAAGAAGGGAAGAGAAGGTTTGTTGATGTTTGGTCTGATCTGGAGAATTAGCTTGGGTTTGAGCTGACAGCAGCGGACGGTTACAGTTCAAAAGGGATGTTTTGGGTTAGAGTGGTAGAATTAGTTGATCTAACTGATCTGGGGATGTATGGGTATATAAGAGAAGTCGAATTGGTGCGTGCGGTGCGTTTTCTGTTTTGGGTCCCAGCTGCGCTTTACTCTCCATCGATATATGAAATTCACACTCTGTATAAAAATCAGATGGTTCACATCAAATAAATAATAATATGTTGCAGATAATGGTGGGCATTAAAATAAGATATCTGTTTCAACTTCGAGGTAAAACCTCCATTGTGATCCAGCCGATGCACAGCGCACGCATAACCGAAACATCAAAACAAAACATCCGGATCAGGAAGGGCCTTGCAATCAACTTCCGCAGACTTAAAACGATTCCACTTGGTATTCCAGGGGAAATTAATTAATTAATTAATTACTTATTTGGTGCCCAAAAGTTGGTTTCATCTCTGTTTAGTAAGTGTAAGAGATTTAGAGCCACAAGTGTAAGTACCACTTAATTGTCACACAATTCATGTACAGTTACATACTTCAATTGTAAGCTGTTGTGCCTGAACAGAACTAAAACTTGTCCAGAATTCTAACCCAGAAATATGTCAGATCATTTTCGATCGATCGATAGATCTCTCCTAATTCTTAATAATAAATATTTTTTCCTTCAGTTCCCTATTATGATTTGAGTTTTAACTTGTCCATACACCATTCATATTCAATGTACATCTGTGTATAACGATATATCCTTTTATAGAATTAAAGGTTTACAATCTCATGATCCCATGAATTTGCATCTGAATTTAATTAGAACCAAAGAAGGCAAAGATTATGTCTCGTTTCATACCCTGATCTGATATTAGATAATTTAGTTTAACTATATTTATTTATATCAATTAATTAGTAGTACCTCCCCTGTACCGCTTGTTATTCCTGATAAATTAGAATATTTTCTTTCGAACACCAACGAATAGAGTAATCAAGCAGAGAGGGTTTTACTCAAATACTTGCATATGGATCCGGAATTTATTATTTTTTGTTTCGTAATATGTACAATATGTACATGGGCAATTTAATGATCTACGCTAACCTGAATTAAAAATAGTTTTATAGCTTATTTAAGTAATTGATTTGAAAGATATACTTGAGATACCTAAGCGTCACATCCACAACCTTCTCCCTTCCAAATAGTATTACAACCAATCAATTAAAGGCAGGTACACTAAACGTACGGTCCTTAACTCATTCGAATACCTTATATGTATGTGTACTAAAAAAAAACACGGCTCAAAACCGAGCACAGGAATGGGACGTTAGCTTGCGTCTCTGTTTACGTTTGCTACGCTTTTGTTTACACATTGGCACGCGGTCAAGCACGTCAATTTCCGTTTTGGCTCGAGTTTCGATCAATCGGGTCGTGTGAGTGGCTATGCGGCACGAGCCTCGCGCCCAGCAACGAACGATTTCAAAACGCCACTCGCATTAGTCTCGTTTTTTAACCGAGATCGGCCATATTTATCCTTCTGAACCCTAAATACAACATACATACATACACCTCGAACCACTACAACATATATGGTTGGCATCTTCAACTTGAGATATCTTATATGATATAAAGTAATAAGCATTAACATTAAAAACCGGGCACAGGGCCGGGTTATGTATATATACATATATGAGCTATTTAGTTGCTGATGTAATCATTACTGTTTACGTTTACACTAGTTAAGCTAAGCGATATATTACTTTCGTCGGAGTAATATTTCCTCAAGAGTACTCAGCTAGACTGATCGATACTTAGGTCTTACCATGCAGTTAGTTCAACTTGAGGGGCTCTATTTATTCCATTGATACTTTTGGGGTCTTGATCACTCTTCTTCTTATACAACCGCTCCATAATCTCCAAAAGAGAAAGTCAAGAATAAGCGTAAAAGGTGAAAACTAAAGTCAAAGTATTTCAAACAAAGAAAACAAAAAACGAACGACTTAGTAAGAAATTTATATACCTATCGATAAAAATCATAAACAAATAAGTCTAATATAAAGACATCATAACAAAGCTAAACAAAAAAAAAACGTAACCATAAACATAAATGCATATACATAACTAGTCTTTCTGTAATAAACTATCTAAAATATCTTGGAATTGACCATGGGTAGCATTATTAGCTTTCTTTAGCTTCTTTTCCGCTTTTTTATACCATTTTTCTTGCTTCTCACTACCCAAGTCAAACAAATTACCATATGCTATTTCAGCTTCTGCGATATCAACCCAACTTTTTGGATCTTCATCATCCCAAGTATCACCTAGGTACTTTAATGCTGTTTTAACCAATTCTTGGGAAATCTTTTGAGCTTCTTTCGATGTTAATCCTCCAAGCTGTTTACTGGAATCTTCATCATTTTCGTATTCTAAGGTGGTAAAGATCGAGATAGGACCTTCGGCTTCCATTAAGTATGATTGACCTAATTTTTTGGAAATTGATTTTCTTAATTTTGCATTAATTTTATCTTTTTCATTTTGATCTAATAATCTTAATTGTTCAATTACTGAATCTCTCCAAAATGCATTATACTCGTCAGATTGTTGAATTTCATATAACGGATGATCTTTAGACAATTCAACTTCTTCTAAAACGTTGTCTAAATCTTCTTGACCCTCATCACCTTCTTCGTCCTCGTTATCACTATCTAAACCTTCTAAATGCTGTTTGCCGAAATTGTCAATGATGTCTAATAAATCATCTAAGGTATTTAGGATCTCGAATGTGTTGTCGTCATTAAACAATGCCAGATTTTTCATCTCTTCGGCCCTCTTAACTGCTTCTTTATAAACTTTTAATGCCTCATCTAACAATTTCTTAACATTTGGAAATTCTTTGAGGGTGGAATCAACATCCATTTGTGAAATATGCTCTAATGGAATGCTATCCAGTAGAATTGAACTTTTAGCAAATAATAAAACTTCATTATTTGGAAACTTTTCCAAACCATTTTCGATTCTTTCTAATGCATTCTCGAAAAAATCTTTAACTTGTTCACCACCGTCATTTGCCTTTTCACTTTCTTCCTCGTCATCATCATCATCATCATTATCACCGGTATGGAAACCAGCTAAATGTGACAAAGACAATGCATAAATCGAATAAAAGTCAGGAGTCAACTCGATTTTCTCATCACCACCATTCTCAACACAATTTCTTAATAATCTATCACATTCATGAATAATACCATTCAAAATCAACTCATTGTCTCTATCTGAACTCAACCAAGTTTTCCATAATCCTAATAGCTGAGCCAGTTGATCATCTGGGTCAACAGTTTCTGACAATTCAACAGTTAATTCATTGGTTAATTTGGGTTCTTCTGTTTTTTCTGGGACTTCAACTTTGGCGATAATCTCTTGTTTCTTAGATTCTACTTGCTTTTTGGCTTTTTTGGCTTTTGAGGATTTTCCTAGTCCTAATGGTCTCTTTGGTGCCATCTTTGTTTGATACCTTAGTTGGATGGACTGGTAATGTGTGGGGTGGAGTTAGTTTTAAGGTGTTTCGTGGTTTATAGAGAAACAGCTGATTTTTGAAAAATCCAAAAAAATTCTTTTCCTCATCGCTGTTGCGTAAAAGAAAGAGCCGAAACTAAAATGACACTAAAACTGTAAACTATTTTCAATCTTGGTGTTCACGGCCATATAGCTCTGGGATGTTTGTTATACAAATCTTACAGCAATGAAAATCGTTAGAGGTTGATACCCATACGAAAGGATTCTCGGCGGTACAGTCAAAACAACTCGAATTCAATCCTTATTCATTACTAAACACATACATATCCTTCAAAGAGGTAATCAATGAGATTTCCTTCTTCAATTCATAATACCCAGTTTTCTTCTTATCTTAGATATGCATTTCGATACTACTTAATTTTTCTTTATCTTTGCTTACAGAAGCATCATAGTGTATCATGTCCGAAACAACTGAGGTTGCGTTTGATAAATTAGGTCTGCCGGATAATAACTCATCCTTGTTAATGTCGTCTGTGATTCGGATGAGAAGTTCTTTGTATCTTGATAATTGATGCTAATTCATCATATATTGGTGAGGGTGTAATGGTACGTAGTGCTGGTTACTGTTGTTACAGTTACCATTGATAGTTGTTATCTATTGAACAGTATGATCTATTGGCGTACGGCCCTGGAACTGAATAAATTTTAGAGAACCCTCAATAATCCTTCTTTATCTACTACAGTTATCTACACTGAATTTTCTGCAGCTTACTGTCCAATCCACTTTAAGCCCATATCTACCAGACAGATGCCAAGTTTTAATTACCTACAATCGATTATTGACCGATCTGACAGTTTTTGTAAGCGGACAGACTCGATATAGCAATAGCCCATTATGGAGCGGAGATTTGTTTTGCTATGTTCGATAGCCCAATATAATACTTATTTCTCAATGCTTGCTTATATCTTGAAGAATTCACCTGCTATCGTCAATATATTTAACTTAAATTATCATTTTGTCTCATATAACATGATATTTTAAGTTAGCTATATAGCATGTTAAGGCCTTTGAAGTGTACAGTTCGTAATTCTACAGTGCCCATTGGCTATAACTGGATGAAAGTGTGGTGACCAAAACTGTGGCGGTATGCACGGAGTCTGGTCACGTGTGCAGATGTGCAATCAATTCTCCGCCACTACGGGTTTTGAGAGCTGATAAAGATTTTTCAGTTAATGATCAAGTTTAACAATCCGTTTCCCAAATATATATTTTTAGTGTTTTCCTGAGCTTATAGAAGTTATAGAATTTATAAACCAGAGTGAATTTTGAAACATCCACAGATTTTTTTTTTGATATAAATCAACTTCCCCCCACGAACATGCCTAGCAAACTTCTTACTGCTCTCAATTGCCAGGATGAGATTCATCTCATCATCGATGACTCTACTACTTTATCAAATTTGACTATTGGTAGAATCAAAGCTATTCTGGAATCAGGCGCTAAACCAATTTTGATCAATGAAAAATTGAATGCTTCTTCAGTTAATTCTATAATTTTCGAATCAAATGAAAAAGATCATCAATATGAATATACTTTAGAAATCGTTAATAAGAAATTTGAATTACCAGACCTACAAAATTTCGGTAGAGCTGAAGTTGATTATGTCGTTGATAAAGTGTTTGTCAGTTTGTCGAAATCGAGTCCATTAAGAATAGATATTTTCAACTCTTGTAAAAAGCTGAGAATCCCTATTAATACTTCGAATTCAACTGAACTATCAACTTTCACAATGTTATCTACTTACAATAATGGAAGTTTACAAATTGGTATCACTACAAACAACCAAAGCTGTAAATTAGCAAGCAGAATCAAAAGAGAGATCATTCAAAGACTTCCTGAAAATCTGGATCAAATAGTGGAGATCGTCGGTAACTTGAGAAAGAAAATCAAAATTGAGGATGATTCCGAAACGCAAAAGTTATCAGAAGACAACAATAAAGATCTAAAGAGATCAAGATGGCTATCCCAAATTATTGAGTATTATCCATTGAGCAAACTTTCGGAAATTTCTTTGGAAGACTTGACTGAAGCTTACCATTCAACACAAGAACACACAAAACGTCAAAAGATTGAAAAGAAAGGTACTATTTCATTAATTGGTTCTGGACCAGGTTCATTATCAATGTTAACGGTTGGAGCATTGAATGAAATTTATAACGCGGACTTGATTTTAGCTGACAAATTAGTCCCACAGCAAATTATTGATGTGATACCAAAGAAAACCGAATTGTTTATTGCTCGTAAATTTCCAGGTAATGCTGAAAACGCCCAGAAGGAATTATTACAAATGGGTCTAGATAATTTAAATAAAGGTAAAAGAATTGTTAGATTGAAGCAAGGTGATCCTTATATTTTCGGTAGAGGTGGTGAAGAGTATTTGTTTTTCAAAGAAAATGGTTTTATTCCAAAAGTTATGCCAGGTTTATCCTCAGCTTTGGTTGCTCCATTAGTAGCTAATATCCCAACCACCCATAGAGCAGTCACTGACCAGGTTTTGGTCTGTACTGGTACAGGCAGAAACGGTAAGTTGCCGAATTTGCCAGAATTTGACCATAAAAGAACTGTCGTTTTCTTAATGGCTTTGAAGAAAATTGTTGAGGTTTTGCCTGAACTATATAACAAGAATTGGCCAAAGGAGTTACCAGTTTGTATAGTCGAAAGAGCTTCATGCCCAGATCAAAGAACAGTTAGAACCACCTTAGGTGATTTAATCGATGTTTTAAAAATAGTTGGTTCCAGACCACCTGGATTACTAGTTACTGGTTATTCATGTGAAGTTTTGGTGAAGTTAAAGGAAGGTGAAAAATACAGGGTCGAAGAAGGCTATGATTTAGAGAACCAAAACATTGAAAATGGTGCCCTTGAAACATCCTTGAAAAGTAATAATGGTTCCAACGGACTCCAGAAAATCATTAGCACTCTAAGTGCCCAGGTTGATAGAGAAACCTCTACTATTCACCCTGTTGTGTAGACAATATCATGCAATTTATTTATTTATTATTATTATTATTATCGTTGTTAGTTTTTATTTCTTTAATATAGGACTGGACTTGGGATTTTATGCTATATCTTGCTACCGTTATTGCCTAATTACTTACTCTGTGGCCACGTCATTTTGATTCTTCTGTCGGTGTGATGATTTCACACTTTATTTCGGAAGTTTCTTAACAGAGCAATCGACAGACCCTTAATTTGGAAATCAACCAACTCTCAATTCATATTTACCTTTCATGCCGAATATAAGCACAGCCTTGGCTAATGAAATATATCTAGATGGTAGATATGAAAAAGTAGGTCGAAAGTCGGGCACTCTAAAACATCAGGCGTGTCTCTATATTTATAGAGTTGATTTTTACCCACGCAATGCTGTTCTTTACTCTCTGGAACTGCCTGAGTTCTTTAAATGAAATTAATGAAATTAATGAAAATACTTCTTACAGATTATGTGAGACCTCTGAGTCTGACTATGGTTCGACTGACGTTAGTTAGGCCTGGTCACTAATTTAGTTTCATATTCCATACACTTACCAGGTCAAGGAAGAGTCGCAGTTGCAGAACAGAATGACTGTTACTGGTTACTGTCGTTTCCGTTTCACATGTCCTCCTGTGTAGTTCAGTCTAATGGTGCAAATTGTTGAGAAAGAACAACCAGCCATGGGCCTAGCTCGCCCTGCCCTCTCCAGCCACGTCAGCGAGCTGCGCCCTTCTCTTAGTCATTCCAATTTCCGAATTACTTTCTCAGCTCTGCTCCAGAGCTATAAAACCCTCTGCTTTCCCACTTCTCATCTCAACCTACTAGGGTCTTTTTTTACCATAATTACCTCAATCACCAACTACTCTCAACTATGGACGGCTCCAAGATCATTGCTGTTATATTAGGTATGTATTATATATGAAGATTGTTCAATTGGATCCAAAGGAAGCTTAACCTATCAATTCCCCTTCTGAGGCAACTCACACTGTTTGTGGGTCCCTCAGGTAACCTGAACCGGAACCCAACAAACCATGCTCAGATCTATACGAACTATAACTAAACGAATTCTTTAAGTTTTACCCCAGACTATGTTCAACATTTATTTAATATAAAAGTTAACAACTACCTTGATTTCAAGTTCTATTTGTTGTTGTATTATTCTGTTCGATGCTGTTTCCGTAAATTTCCACACACACATATACATTCATATATGTACCGGAACATGACACAGATAGCAACAACGAAAATCAGTCTGACTGCCAATTGCATATACGAGAAAAATCTAGATGATACATCTCCAACTCCGACAATACAATCAATAAGTTTAACGGATGGAACGGTAAAGTCAACCGAGAGGTTAAGCGACCTAGAATCCGACCTTGAGGATTATAAAGAATACAATTACGAATTTACTAACACTGTCATCTCGTGTATAATAGCATTATTATTACCACCTTTAGCGGTTTTCTTAGAAAGAGGTGCTGGTAAAGATTTATTAATCAATATCGTTTTATGTTGTTTTGCTTGGTTCCCAGGTATTTTACACGCTTTATATGTTGTCTTATCTACCCGTTAAGAAAAGTGCAACCTGCACACTTCGGATTTATTTCAATTGGTCGTTCGTTTTTGTTGTCTTATCAGTTTATGTTTGAACATCTGTCTTGTATTTTTCTCCCGTTTCTTAATGTGTTTTAATTATGACCATTGTATTAAGTATTAATAGTTTTTTTTTTTTGTGTGTCAATTTTTATCAGTATATTAATTCCTTTTCTTTTTGTTATCACTACTTATATGCTTCTATGTTCTTTGTTAAATTATTCGACTGCTTCAGTTTTATAGTTTTTCTCTTAATAATATGTTTTATTTACTCAGACTTTAGTATTACTCAAACTAAGTATGTACGTATGTCAAGTAAAATCTAAAATACAGTTTTTTTTTTAAATTAATTATAGAAATATCTATATCTATGTACAGCAATTATATATAATTTTTCATTAAATTAACCTATCATCGACAAAGAAAGCTTTATCTCCCATTTTTTTAACATATTTAAACCAAATTAAATCAGTAACTTGACCAATCAATCCATTTATTGTAATTGAGGAACTAAGTTTTCAGCAATTGGTGATTGAATTAAAGCAACACCAGCCTATTCAAAAAATTCATAAATTCAGTTTAGTTAGTATATTATATACCTCACATCAAAAAGTATAAGCAAGAGTGATGCCATGATTCAGGAATATTGAAATGATTAATTTCAAATTCTCTCTTTTGTGCTATAAATCAACTTCAATTAATACATACGATGAATAAAACAACATTAAAACCAATTTTGAAGATTGGAGATGAAGTAAATGAGTCTTTTTGTTCTTTTTGTGGAGCTTGGAAACCAGACATTTTGGGTTTTTTTTTGATACGATTCTATTATTTGTGTCAGTATGATAAAGTCTTTTCATTGGGGTTTTGGTTACCGAGACCACAGCTGAAATCATTTTTGCCTCTTGAGAAATAATTGTAAAAAGTCGTGTGGAGCCCAAAATGGTTAGTACATCTGTGCACCAGAATGCTCCTGATCATTTTGGTCCATCTATCTATCTATTTATACATTTTAATTCTAATACACTTCAGTATTAAATTGTGTGTGTATTAATGGAGACTGTTAATCAGTTGTGTTAATGAGTCAAGGATTCAATTATCATTTCATTAATCAATACTACTGAATCAGTCTAAAGTGTTTTTTCTTCAGCATCATATCTATCTTTAACTGGTACCCCAAGTCAAATCTTTTTAATTTAATTCTAATTCACATTTCCAATCAAATATAATGTCAACAATAGAAGCTAAAAGAGTTCTTATTGAAGGCTCAACAGGTTATGGACTAATGTCGTTAACTTGGGTTCCAACCCCGATACCCAAAGAACAAGCCTTTGAAACAATTAACAATGCAATTAAAGATGGTGTTAAGTTCTTCAACTCTGGTGAATTTTACGGTATGTCAAATGCGAACCCTTTCTTGAATCTAGAATACTTGAAAGAATATTTTGAAAAATATCCCGAAAATAGATCAAAAATGATCATATCTGTGAAAGGTGCAATTGATCCATATAATTTGACTCCTGATAATTCACCTGAAAACATTGCGAAATCAATTAATCATATCATATCATATTTCCCTGATAACTACATCGATTTATTTGAGCCTGCTAGAATGGATTTAAAAACTCCAATTGAACAAGTGATAAAATCGATCGTTCCGTTCATTAATGCTGGGAATGTTGGCGGTATTTCTTTGTCTGAAGTGAAGGGCGATACAATCGAAAGAGCAAACAAGATATATCCAATTTCGAGCGCTGAGGTTGAATTTTCAATGTGGTCGTTAGAGCCATTGAATAATGGGACCAATGAAGTTTGCCAGAGATTAAACATACCAATAATTTGTTATTCACCATTGGGTAGGGGTTTTTTAACAGGTAGTATTAAGTCTGTGAAAGATATCCCAAATGATGATATTCGACATCATATAGGCAGATTTGCATCCGATGATTTGATTAAATCAAATTTAACCGTCGTTGATATTGTTTCTGAATATGCTGACAAAAGGCAAGTTACCAATGCTCAAATTGCTTTGGCTTGGATTAGAAAACATAATGATTATCCTGAGAAGTTTGCGAAGTATTTGCCTATCCCCTCTTCTTCGAAACCTGAACGAAATCACGAAAATAATACAGCTGTTGAGTTGACGGATGATGAGTTTAATGATATTAATGAAAGAATCAGAAAGCTGAAAATTGTGGGGCCTAGATATAATGAATTCGTTGAAAAATATTTGAATGTATAGTTTCATCTTTTTTTTTTAATATGATTACTATTATAAATGTTAATTTATGATTTTCCTTCAAATTTATGTTGTTCTTGTATGTAGCTTAAAATTAATTGATTTAAATCCATTCAATTCAAAAAATCAAGGATCACTTTAATGATGTAGAGACGCCGGGTAAGGCAATTGGTTTTGCCTGCGCACGACCAAAGTTTTTCAACTAGGTGAGCATCAAAGCTTTTCCAGCTTTCCAAGCCTTAAATCACCAAAACAAGATCTTTAAATAAACGACACAGAACTTGCCTTTCATAACGGTGAAAGAGAAAACTACTGTCAAACTTTTAATATGTCCATAATAAGACCAACACAATCATGCCAGAAACTCCTCTTGAGTCACTCAACAAGAATATTACCATCACTTCAACAATCTAACTCATTCTCCACAACTTGTCAAAATCAAGCACCAAAATCTAAAAAAGAATTAGATGCCAAAAAAGCAACTGAAAAAAGATTACAAAGAAGAGAAATAACACGTAAATTGAATGCTAAAAAGCCTGCTTTTGTTTCACCATTATTTATGGAAATCCCTCAAGCTTTAAGATATTTAAGAGCTTCAGAAGTGGGGAGATCAACCAACGAAGCTGTTTTATCCGTCAACACCGCAATTTTAAGTGAAAGAGGTGTTGCGCCATTACAAGGTTCAGTTAGATTCCCAAAGGCGTTGAAAGAAACTAGAATTTGTGTTTTGTCATTAGACCCAGTTCAAAGAGAAGAAGCATTAAAAGCTGGTGCCACTGCAGTTGGTGATTCCAAATTCATCGAAGATATTGTTGCAGGTACAGTTGATTTGAATTTTGATAAAATTATCGCAACTACAGATATTGAACCACAATTAAGAAAAGTTGCAAGAATCTTGGGTCCAAGGGGTTTAATGCCAAGTTCTAAAAGAGGTACCGTTACAAATGATGTTGTTGATCTAATTAAAGATAATTTAGGTACTCAACCGTTTAGAGAAAAGGCTGGTAGAGTTGCATTAACTGTTGCTAGATGTGATTTTACTGATGAAGATGTCATTAATAATATTCTGGCTACTTCGAAGGCTTTAAGAGATTCCATTAGTAGAACTAAATCTAAGAGACCAATTGTTGTCGGTCAAACTGTTTTAAGTACAACTCATGGTCCTGGTATTGTTATTAACTTCTAGGAAGTTTTGTTTTGTAGATAATAATAATTGATTGTTTGTGGGAACCATTTTCTGGTTTTTCTTCGTGTATATATATGTATAGATAAATTTTCAATACAGTTGATGCATTATATATTTATTTAATTCGGAATAATAAAGTTTTTGAGTTATTGATATCTTTCAAAGGTGAAGAAGGTCCAGGGTCCATGTAAAATCTTGGAAAAGAACCGAAACGTTTCATATTCTCGAAGAAGAGAAGAGAAGCGAGGTATTTATAGCGACAAGTCAGTTAGGCGTGCTGGCTTCTTCTATACTTGTTGGATTGAGATAACTGAGCTTTTAATCACACTTAGTTTGTCTTTAAATGGCCAATAATGGGCTCATCAATAGATAAACAAGAGCAAGAACCATCCGTTGTGTTTTCAAAACTGGATGCCACTGAAGTTACCTGGCGTAAACGAATCATAGTATCAATCATTTTAATAGTCACTCTTATAGGTGTTCCATTGTGGTACTTAACAACAACTATACCCAGAACAGAATTGCCAGCTGAACAAGTATATGGATTAAGTGAAAATTTACATAAGAGGGTAAATTATGAGATACCCGTTTACATAGATGTTCCTAAGCCATTGGAAGGTTTGATCGATGAAACTCAAGAGTTGATCGATTTGAAATTAAATCAAGACAGTAATATACCAGTTGATTTTCGAATTGTTTTGAAACAAGGTCAAGGTAGCCCTCATGATTACAAGTTGGAATTAATTACTATAGAAAGTGATGAGACTGGGGGTGGAGAATCAATTTATATTTCACCTTTTGAAGATAGAACGACTAAATTATTTTTATCATCAAATGTAATATCAAATGGGTTGATTCCAGATTTTATAGCAAGGGTTTTAACAAACGATTTGTTTGGTTCCGAAATTGAAATGTTGAAGAAATTAAATGAACCTGAATCCATTTTAAAGGTTCCATTTTCACCAACTTATCATGTAACAATTTCATTATTACAAGGTGGTTCCACTCCGATTGGTTGGGATATTGAAACAGCATCAAAGATTTTTGTCAATTATTTAAATACTTTAAAACCAATTGCTAAATTTTTATTTGACTCTCAAGTTGAACATTATGAAAAATTATCTGATAATACTGAATTAATTAAAAATGAAGAAACTGGTGAATTTATTTTGAAAGAATCTGATACTTCAACATTCATTGACTATTCTGAATGGGGATTAGATCAAAATTCTGAACTAGTTCCAAGTATTAATTTTATAATATATGTTCCAGATAAAGAATTTTCACCAATTAAAATTGAAAATTCTAAAACTAATTCATTTATTGTTCCACAATGGGGAGGAGTTAGTATTTTTAATACTGAAAAGAATTTCCTTGAAACAAATGAAGATTTATTAGGAGTTTTTGAAATTTTTGCATCTCAATTATTTCAATTATTGGGGGTTCCATCAGAACCAAAATCCCCTTTTATTAGAATTGATGAATTAACAAGAATACAAACAATTAAGAACTTATATAATTCAATTGATAACTTAAATTCATTGGTTAAATTGGTCAATCAACTACCTAACATTGCTATACCGGATATAACCTCACAACAAGTTAAAAGATCGATTGAGTTAATCAATGAAACCCTTCTAGAATTACAGAATGGATCATGGCTAAAAGCAAGTGAATTATCAGCAGATGCATTTATATTATCACAAAAAGCGTTTTTCCAAAAAGATATGGTTCAACAAGTCTATTTCCCAGATGAACACAAAATGGCTGTGTATACTCCATTACTGGGACCTTTCGGTACTATTGTTTTGTTAGGATTGTTAAGATCCTTTAAAGAAGGCAGATTGCTTAAAAAGCAGACAAAGGAGGAAAAAAATGAATAGACATGAAAGGGGGAAACAAAACCTGTTTCAGTTGTTAATTAATTGCTTGTTTTAATTTACTTAAATTTATATATAGTTTTAAGCGTATTGAATGAATGACAGCTTATGTGTATTAAGCTTTTTTTAAGGTGCTGGTAGGCTCAAAAAGCAAGGAATCTGACCAATCATAGGCTTTAGCTCAGCGTTTGATCACCGAACTGAAGGATTCCAGTCCCCGGTGAGCAATAGCGCTTAGACCCATATTGTCCGCACGTGAGCGAGCAACCTTGTCGACAGAAAGAGCGGACCGAAACAATTTTCAGAATCAGAGCAGCGCAAAAAAATGAAATATTAATCAAGATAAAAAGATACGTGTTGTTCCATTTCGATTACTTCCAGTCATCTCTGTCTCTGCCTGGTAACCCAGTACTGTATCAACTCTCTCAGACTCTCAGACATCACGGTCACAGCTATCATACTCTTTGCTCCTCAATTGTCTCTGGCCCTCCCCTGTCACTTTCATCTTTCTTCTTCTACCCTACCTCATCTCATCCCTCCTTTGGTGTGCTCTTTTGAACCCCCCCTTGGAATAGCTCATTATCCATATATTCACATCCCTCCTGTCTCATAAAACTTAGTATGCTTTCTTTTGCCAGGTATCGCCAAAGATTAGCTCATTTTGATCTTAGTACCATCATTGCCACTGCCACTGTTTTTTTGTTTGGCTTCTCTATACTTAAGATATTTTATGCCACAACTGTTATTTCAACTATCAATCCACTCGATCTAGAGAGGCCACATGATTTGACTACAACGAACATTACCGATTCCATTGATTTAAAACTGGATGATAAAATCTCCTCCCAATTAGATGTTCCTTCTCTTACCAAAGTTACAGTTGGTGAAAACAAATTTCCAAATAGACAAAATGCTACAATTATGACTCTTTGTAGAGATCAAGATATGTGGGAAATTCTAAGATCTGTTAGAAGATTAGAAGATAGATTTAATCATAAATATCACTACGATTGGGTTTTTTTAAATAATGAAGATTTTTCAGATGAATTTAAGAAAAGACTGAGTAGTTTAGTTTCAGGTGAAGCGAAATTTGGTATTATTCCAGAAGAACAATGGGGTTATCCTTCATTCGTCGATCAAGAAAAGGCCAGACTTGGTAGAGAAAAAATGGCTGAACAAGGTATTATTTACGCTGAGTTGGAATCTTACAGGCACATGTGTCGTTTTAATTCCGGGTTTTTCTATGAACACCCATTAATGAAACAATATAGATATTATTGGAGAGTTGAACCAGATGTTAAATTTTTCTGTGATATAGATTATGATCCATTCAAGTATTTGAAGGATAATAATAAAGTTTATGGATTTACAATTTCAATCCATGAGTTTGTTTTAACAATTGAATCATTATGGGGCCATGTTAGAGAATTCATGGAAATGCATCCTGAATACATCCATAAAAATAATTTCATGGATTTTCTGAGTGAAGATGGAGGGGAAACATATAACTTGTGCCATTTCTGGTCCAATTTTGAAATTGCAGATATGGATTTCTGGAGATCCAAAGCATACAGTGATTTCTTTAAATATTTAGATTCAACTGGTGGATTCTTTTATGAAAGATGGGGTGATGCTCCAGTTCATTCTATTGGTGTTTCATTATTTGCTGATAGAGATCAAATTCATTATTTTGAAGATATTGGTTATAACCATGGTGTTTATTCAATGTGTCCAATTGATGAAGATATTTGGTTGGACAAAAAATGTTCATGTGAACCAAATATTGATTTTACATTTAGAGGGTATTCTTGTGGTCAACATTATTATAAAGTTACCGGTAAGAAGAAGCCTTCTAATTGGGAACAGTATGCCGATTTGTAAGATTTCTTCAATCATGCATCCTTTAATTACTTTCTTTACTCTACAAAATTCATTAATTAAGTTGTTTTACTTCTATATGTATAGTCACTGTACGTATATTCAATACATATATATATAAATTTTTGTTGTTTTTCATTCTTTTACTTTCCTTGTTTCGCTTTTATATCTGTACTTCTCTTGTTTTGTCTTTTGCATTTTATTTTTCGTTATACCTATCTGTTAACAGCAATATAAATCTGGTAATTCTAGATTGGATCACATATATGTATATGTATATGAATGATAACCTCATAATTACTAGAAAGGGTGATGTTTCATATAAGTATACTAGAAAGTAGCTCCAAGCAGCTTATGTATGTAATCACTCAGTATTAATTGTGTCATTTTCAATATATAATCAATAATCATATGTTTTCGAAAGCCATAAAATATTCAATCATTCTTAAAGTCTTTTCAAGAATATGTTGAATATGAATATCGATTATCGCTGCAGAACTTGAAACAATGTGTATATAACTATCTATCTATTTATAATTATTCAGGCAAGGTAGGCTGAGCTTAAGCAGAATTTTACCGAGTTAGAGTCGGTTGATCGTTGATCTTGCGTCATCCAGGAATGGCGGATTTATCCCTTTGACTCCAGCCCTTAAAAACGAGCTGTAAAATAGGTTTCAAACTCACATAAGACCAATATTAGTGACCACCCACTCCCATGTCTGTTGCCCCCACTGAAATAAACTGGCCAAATCTGATCCACTTAATGTCAAGCGTGCCAAGACCTGTCTCGCTGTGCGGCTCCACCATCGATCGTTCGGCTTTTGAAACTGGTAACTGTGTAAAGTTAAATTATTAAGCTATTTTCGATTTCTTAGCTATTTATTGTAGGTAGGCATACCTAGGTACGGTGCAAGATAAATAAGGCTCATGTCTAATTGAATGTGAGATGATGTCGGACCTTATAACGAATCAGAAAAAACGTACTGAGCCTACTTTCTACGTCGAAGCAAGTTTGAGGCTCAACAAGGTTATCGTCGACTCACACGTTTCTTTATTTGGGTTCTGGACTGTCAGCATATGGTTAGCTGTTTATTTTACTGGTGCCCACAAGTTCCCACTGGCTGGATTATTTATAAGTTATAGTTCAGATACATCTTCTTCATCCTTTATACACCTCTACCCAATCCTTTTCCTTCCCATCCCATATCTCTATAATCTCTACAGGAACAGTTCTGTCGACACCACAAGCCTCTCCATAACAAACACTCGACGATCAAGTTGAGCGTACGTTAATTTCCAAAGCTTGAACAACCAACCGCTTAAGCAAACACAAACAACACTTATCCAGTTTGGGCTAAGTTTCATATACTATTTAGTCAAACACCCATCTCCTTTTCTCTCTCTTTCCCTACACCTTCCTTCATCTCGTCTTTGATCTATTTTCTTTCCCAGCTGCCTCTGGTAACTCTTGTTTCTCGGTTATATTTATAAACAACCACTGGTTATCAACCGCTTTACAAGTAAGACGAACAGTACAGCATACACAACTGATCCTCACCCAGTAAACCCTTTATAGACGGCAAATCACTGACTTTTATTTCAACTTACGATGCAAAATAAACCGATGTTGAAAGTAACAAGATTCTATTCGTCCAGAATCAAACTGATGCTGTTCATAATAACGTCAATTTTAATGATGACTCTATACGTGTCAATGACTAGATCATTTTCGGTAACTGAATCTGTTAAATCATTAAATGAAATGTTGAAGTCTTCAAACGTCACTGACGTTCAACTAGATGTCTCCAATGACTCCGAACAGGGAAAATCCAATTTGCCAAAATTAACAGAAGATTCATCTTCATCATCGAATAATGATAATGATGACGAAAAGGAGAATGAACAGAAAGAAGAAGAAGAGACCGAAAAAACAGCTGATCAAGATAGAACTCCAGCCGTTATTCAACAACAAGATTTAGAAAAGGCTGAAAGTGAAAAAGCAATGGCTGATAATAATGATGGAGAAACTAAAGTTTATAACAATTTGGAAAAAGATCCATCACTGCTACGGAACCCATTAAATAATACGGCACTGAATAATCCAGAACATAGAAATCCACATGCTGCTCCTGTTCCAAGAGATGATACCCAATTCAGTCTGATGACTGATGTATATGCTCCTTATGAACAAATTAGGGTCGTTAAAGAAAAACCAGGTAATCCAAATAGACAAAACGCAACTCTGATTTCATTAGTTAGAAATTCAGAATTGTATTTAATGCTAGGTTCAATCCAACAATTAGAAAATAGATTCAATAAGAATTATAATTACGATTGGTTGTTTTTGAATGATGAACCGTTTACTGATGAGTTCATTGAACTGACTTCAAATATGGTTTCCGGTACTGCAAGATATGGTATTATTCCTTATGAGCATTGGTCGTATCCTGATTATATTGATGCTGAACGTGCTAAAGAGGTTAGAAATTCGAGAAAATGGGCCAGTATTACTTATGGTTCAAGTGAATCTTATAGACACATGTGTCGTTTTAATTCGATGTTTTTCTATAAACATCCGATTTTAGATGAATATCAATATTACTGGAGAGTTGAACCTGAAGTTGATTTCTTTTGCGATATCACTTACGACCCATTTAAATACATGGTTGATAATAAGAAAGATTATGGATTCACTATTTCAATGAGAGAAATCGCAAAGACTGTTGAAACTTTATGGAGAGTTTCAACTGATTATTTCTCATTGCCTGAAGTTGCTTCGCATTTACCATCAAATGAAGAAAGTTTGAATGGGTTCATTAGTGATGACGAAGGTAAGAATTATAATTTGTGTCATTACTGGACCAATTTTGAAATTGCAAATTTGGATTTCTATAGGTCGGAACTGTATGAGAATTATGTTCAACATTTAGATAAAGCTGGAGGATTCTTCTATGAAAGATGGGGAGATGCACCTGTTCATTCGATTGCTGTTTCTCAATTGATGAAGAAGTCCCAAGTTCATTTGTTTTTAGATATCTCATATAGACATACAGTTGCTACTTCTTGTCCCTTAGATGATTTCATCTTGAAGAATTCACGCTGTACTTGTGATCCGCTATTAGATTACTCAATCACTAATGGAAATTCATGTAATTTGAAATTTTTAGAAGTTGCCGGACAACAGAAATTAAAAGACGGTGATAAATACGAAAACAAAATATTAGAGCAGAAGGCCAAAGAGGAGGTAGAAAGACAGGAAAGATTGGCTGAAAGTAGGAAACTAGCACAGCAAAGAGCAGCTGAAAGAAAGCAAAGAGCTGAAGAAAGAAGAAAAAAGAAAGAGGAGGCTAAAGAGAAAGCCAGAAAGAAGAAGGAAAAGTTAAAGGCTATGAATGGTGATGGCGAATCTTCAGAATCTACTTGATTTTACACCATTTTTTTTTATATAATAAATACCTCTACTATATTTGTACAATTTAAATAACTCACGATATATGTCTACACAAACCTGGATTAAGGCTTGAAACTGACCAAATCCCGTGAATAGGCCTCATCTTGCTTAATCCATTTCCTCAGCTCATTATCCCTCCTTGTCGACAATACATTTTAAAAGCAACGCGCCAAGTTAAATTCGCTTCAACTTCGAAAAGACGAAAAACAGAAAATCGAAATGCCACGACGTGTCTTTTTCAGCTCTTCTAATTTAAAACCTCAAGTAGTTCCTGCTTCTTTATCGAATTCAGCTCATCTCCTTAACTGGCGCCCAAATAATTCATTCATCATGGCTAGAGCTAATGCTAGGTTGATAAGATTCGCCATTTTTGCGACTGCTCTTATATTGTGTGGTTACATCCTTTCAAGAGGATCATCCTCTTCATACACTGTCGATTCCGCTATTGCTCAAGACACCTCCAAGGACGCTGCTTCGACTGACTCAACTGCAGGTGTTACTGACTCCAATGCTAAATCCGCTGATGCTGCTCCTGCTGCTGCTGCTGTCGCCGCTGCTGAGAAGCCAAAGACCAAAGTTGTTTCAACAGGTGGAAAAGAAAAAGCTACTTTCGTTTCATTGGCTAGAAACCAAGATTTGTGGGAATTAGTTGGCTCAATCAGACATATTGAAGACAGATTCAACCAAAATTACCATTACGACTGGGTGTTCTTGAACGATGAAGAGTTCAGTGAAGAATTCAAAAAAGTTACTTCTGCTTTAGTTTCTGGTAATACTAAATATGGTGTTATTCCACAAGAACAGTGGGGATTCCCTGAATGGATCGATACTGAAAAGGCTGCTAAGACTAGAGAAGAAATGAGAGCCAAGAAAATCATTTACGGTGACTCTATTTCTTATAGACACATGTGTAGATATGAATCCGGTTTCTTCTTCAGACATCCCCTGTTAGATGATTACGAATGGTACTGGAGAGTTGAACCTGGTATTAAGATCTTCTGTGATATCGATTACGATGTTTTCAAGTATATGAAAGATAACAACAAGGTCTACGGTTTCACTATCACTTTACCTGAGTACAAAGAAACTATCCCAACTTTATGGGACGTGACTAAGGAATTCATTAAGGAAAATCCACAATACTTGCCTGCAAACAATTTAATGGAATGGGTTTCTGATGATGGTGGTGTTTCTTATAATGGTTGCCATTACTGGTCCAATTTTGAGGTTGCTTCATTAGATTTCTGGAGATCCGAAGCTTACCTGAAGTACTTTGATCACTTAGATAAGAATGGTGGTTTCTTCTACGAAAGATGGGGTGATGCTCCGGTTCATTCCATTGCTGCTTCATTGTTCTTAGAAAAGGATAAGGTTCATTTCTTCGGTGATGTCGGTTATTACCATGTTCCATTCAATAACTGTCCTGTTGATGAAACAATTAGACTTGAAAAGAAGTGTATGTGTAATCCAGATGACGATTTCACTTTCAAAGATTATTCTTGTACCAACAAGTTCTTCAAATTGAATAATCTAAAGAAGCCTGTTGGCTGGGAAAGATATGGTGGTTAAAGAACTCTTTTTTTATGTTTTTCAAGTTTGCTTTTGTATAGTTGTTGTTGTTTTGCTTTAAATATATTTATGAAAGTTCTTTATACAGTTACAATATTATAGTTTATTATACTTTATAAGATTTGCTAACACCTCTCTTTTTTTGCTTGTTTTTTTGTTTCGTACTATTTACTCTCTGGTCTGACCCTCTCCTAACTTTTTACTCTTGTTTTCTTTAGTGCTAGCATGTATTAATTCGTTTTTGTTGTTTAAATTGTGGCATTCTTCCAATTGACTTCCATGTTTTGCTACTTCTGTATATTTGTCTACAACAGTATATTCTAATACTACTATATTCAAGAATAAATAGAATAATTACTACTGAATAAATAAATAAAAAAGTACACAGTTACAAAACCAAAAACAAATGTCCTCTATGGATCTCTAGACTTCATATATACAAGAGAGAAAACTAATCTAGGTACTTATTCAATCTCGCATTAGTGGGTTTGACATTTTTTAGTAACTGGAAAACCTTAGCATTTTCTTTGAGCTCCTCTAAACTGATATCTTGAGGGATCGATAAAGAATCGAAATCTAAACCGAGATCATTAATTCTGTTATTTCTTCTAGTCCAGATCGTCGAATCGATATAAGTCTGTTGGTATAAATATATAGTAACGTTTCTCATCATACCTATTTCATTACCTATCGCGTTTGCTAGAAGTTCATCTGAATGGTTGAAAAAAGTACATGTGAATTGACTTAATGCATCGAATTTGATCTTAAATGGTGTCTTTTCTTCGATGTATGTGATAAATGTAGTTAATCCAATTAAATCATGCTGGTCACAGTAATAATTAATAAACACTGATAAATGGTATCGATTTAATTCACCATTTGAAATTAAAACTCTTAGATTTTGAATAGCAGTAGATAAATCATTTGAAGTGTACAATAATTTTCTAAGACCTTTAACCTCAGCCGAATCAACTTCAGGGTTGAATAACCTTGCAATGAATTTGAACTCACTTCTATTGAAACCCAAATTGAAACGAGGATTATACGAATTCCATAGATATAAGAATCTTAAATTGAATCTTAAAGTAAATTGCTCTTTGGTTTCTGGTCTAACATAAGGGTCATAATAGGGAATCTGCTTTCTAGTTCTTAAAAAATCACGCATATCATGAGTGAATAGTAATTTGTTTTCTTTCTCTATGTTTAAGTGACATAACGCAACCAAACCTCTCATTAACAACCAATAAGATTCATTGTCTTTATCAAATGAATCTTCAGCATATTTAAATATTAATGACCACGCGTATTTGTCTAAATTGTTAATTCTATATTTCTTTAAAACGAAAACAAATGGTAATATAAAGTATGCTTGTTTAGAAGTATACAAGTGATCTAGGATTATTTTTGCAGTATTTTCATTTAATTTGAAATCTCTTTTCAAATAAAACCATAATTCAGTCAATCTGTTTTCTTTTAAAAATGATTCCATGAAAAGTGGTACTAGTACGTTGGGCAAATGCTCTATACTATGTTTCTTCATGAATTCAATAAACTCATCATTTTTGTTGTTGTTTAATAACACTTTAAGCTGTAAGATATGAGATTCAATTGAATTTCCAATAATATCATTATTCTTAGCAAAATCCTTGAATTGGTCAAGTGACTCGATTTGATCTAATTCGACCATGTTACCAAAGATTTTTGTAATTGGAATATTTTTAGATCTTAAAATATCAATGAATTCTTGTTTTTCGAATTTACTTTCTAAAGCTTCGTAAATTTTATAAATTAAATAAGAATCCAATTTCAATCTTTTACCTTTCAATGTATTCAATCTTTGGAACAAAATCTCAAATCCTCTTGTTGCTGTTTCTAACTGATTGAATAAGACATGATAAGCTTTAATTTCTTTTTCTTTATCTGTCTTAACATATGCTCTCATTAATGGAAAAACTTTCTTGAACTCTTCCTTTTCTGTGAAATAACCCATTAAATCCAAAATACTTTGAAATTTCACATTTAGTTGTGAACTTTTTTCACTATTCATTGCAAAATTATAAAGAATTCGAACGTATTTATCATTTATTTCAGTTAATTCTTTCGTGGAATACTGAAATTGTGTGGTTTGATAAACTAAACTGTTAAAAGTATTACTGTCTATATCTTTGGGGATTTTTGGTAATCGTTTTCTCTTCCGTTTTCTAATTGGTAATCTATCTTCTTGAGTTAATTCATATATTTGAACACTATCAGGATTGGGAATCAATGGATCGATTAACGTAAATAAAGCATTCTTATTGACATCTTCTAGTAACGATGAAAGTTTCATATCAACTGGTGAGTTGTGTCTGGTGTTATTGTGACTCAATGGTGAAGCGGAGTTTTGAGGGGTTAGAGTTTGAGAAGCATCATGATTTAAAAGTAAAGTTGAGCTTAAATCATTCTGGTTCTGATGATAAAATGATAGTTTTGAAAAGCATTTGATCTGGCTATAAACAACAACATTAGGTTGTCTCTTGAAAACAAGACGTAACATCATTTGGCTCCCTTATAGTCAAAAGATCAAGTATGATGGGAAATCCAGAGATAGACCAAAAGAATGGTCAATCCTTCGGCTGGTAAAGTTCAAACCACCAAATCCAAAGCGGGGTAGTTTTGGGGTAGAAAGCGCACCGCCTGATCGGGATTCGCATCCCGTCATTCACCTGGAATGGGACCACAAAAACTGGAAAACCGTTTCACAAAAGTGGTATTTCAAAACTTACTATATCGGATCATCTGTAGTAAATATGGACCAACCACATAACAATATTACAAGTGGACATCATGTTTTTGTGAGCTATCATTTTCGTGCAAGAAATAAGTATCCTAGTGTGTGCCTTGATATCTTTGTTGAACCGTTGCTTCGATGTTCCCGTGTGCAGATCCAATGTATTTTCTAAAATAGCAATTTTATAATATTGGTAGAGCTTTCAAATATCAAGTGATGTCTAAAGATATATTGTGAATATAACAGAAACTTAAACTAATACATCAAGCAGATAAATTTACGTAAGCGCTTACATAATCACCCTTAAACGAAGGTATTTTGAATTGGCATTTATTACTCTGTAAGAGAATAGGTAGATGAAACAGTAAAATGACTAAGTTGGGTTGCAGTTGCAGATGAAACAGCTCGATTAAGCTTTGCTCAGTATAGTGTCTTAGTTATTCTTTGTTATTTTATTTTATTATATATAGAGGTGCTTTGGCACATTTTTATTATTTCATACTTTTGGAGTGGAATCGAATGAAGTTTATTACACACAATTTTCAGGACATTAGCTTGGACGTTTGGATACCAGGTTTTAGTCAGAGCAAGACAACGACATAAGAAGTTAGCATAAGAGGTCTCAGATAATTCGGTCAAAGCTCAAAAGTCTCAGGAGAAGTATCATAATCGTCATAGATCTACTGAACAGTTTAAAGTTGGCGATTGGATTTTACTTCATAAAGATGCTTTATTGAAATCTCAAACTTACTATAA
>JAKTPC010000079.1:0-58500 GCA_030557395.1 Ambrosiozyma platypodis | reverse complement strand
CATCTACTCCATCCACTCCATCCACTCCTAGTACCCATTCATCCAGTATCTACTCAAGTACGACACCTCCTCCAGGTACTCCATGTTCTACTCCATCCACTCCATCCACTCCATCTACTCCATGCTCTACTCCATCTACTCCATCCACTCCATCCACTCCTAGTACCCATTCATCCAGTATCTACTCAAGTACGACACCTCCTCCATCTACTCCAAGCACTCCATCTACTCCATGCTCTACTCCATCTACTCCATCTACTCCATCCACTCCATCTACTCCATCCACTCCATCCACTCCATCCACTCCATCTACTCCATCCACTCCATCCACTCCTAGTACCCATTCATCCAGTATCTACTCAAGTACGACACCTCCTCCATCTACTCCAAGCACTCCATCTACTCCATGCTCTACTCCATCTACTCCATCTACTCCATCCACTCCATCCACTCCATCCACTCCATCTACTCCATCCACTCCATCCACTCCATCCACTCCTAGTACCCATTCATCCAGTATCTACTCAAGTACGACACCTCCTCCATCTACTCCAAGCACTCCATCTACTCCATGCTCTACTCCATCTACTCCATCTACTCCATCCACTCCATCTACTCCATCCACTCCATCCACTCCTAGTACCCATTCATCCAGTATCTGCTCAAGTACGACACCTCCTCCATCTACTCCAAGCACTCCATCAACTCCATGCTCTACTCCATCTACTCCATCTACTCCATCCACTTTCACAACTCCATCCATATCCACAACTCCAGTTACTGCATCTAACACAATTGTTACTTGTGAAGATGAAGGCTGTATTCCATCCACTTTAACTACTGCATCAAATCCGGGTTCCATAACCGTTGAATCAGGTTCTGTTGAAGTTGTTGCAAGTACGGTTCCTTGCAATACTTTGATTAGCATTAATACTGAAGGTAAGACTTCAAGTTCAATTGAGTATACTGTTGTTTACACTACATCAGGTAATTCAATATCCAGTACTGAGACTGTGTGTGTTCCGTCAGAGGGGTCACATTGTGACGAAAGTGTTGTTTTGTCGTCTAGTTTAGAAGCTACCTCTGTGCAGACTGGCTTGGCGTCTTCTTCCTCATCTTCCGTTTACATTATTCCAACTGCTGCATCTTCCATTTCTAATTATGAAGGATCTGCCAATACGTTAAGTTTTGTTACTGGTTTTAGTATTATTAGTTGGTTTGCTCTTTTCCTTTAATTTAGCGATTTATTATTTAATGTTATTTTGTTTGCTGTTTCTGCTCTAAGTTGTCTAGTTGTGTCTGAGTATGATTTCGTACTTCAGTGTTTCTTGGTGGTATCTTTTTTCTAGCTATCCGATTAGAATTACTTTGATTGTTCAGTATATATCATATCATGTACAGTTGATTACTGCTTTCGAGGTTTTGGCTGTCCGAGAGTTCTGTTATATTTCACTCTGTTTTCACTTTATTTTTAATGTTTTTCATTTATTATATTTTCATGGTACAATTTCTTACCTAATATACCTAATAAGATAATTAGTTTTTCTTTGTTTTGTATCTCTTCTTGTTGAATACTTTTCTCACTTCGGAAATGGTTGCGTTGCTTATTGATTCTTTTTATTTGGTTTTTTGGAATATTTTTGAATAAATTTGTTTTCCAATTTTTTGATAGTTATATGGTAAGTGTAATACATAGTATATGCATATACTTGTAAAATGTTTAGAATATTTGTATTCCATAAATATGAATAAATAGTCTGAATCTATCTTGTTTCCGTTATTCTTTGTGCGATTCTAAGAGCAAATTTGGATCTCAAGTATCTAAGACCAAACTGTTTCCAATTTACTCTAACTTCTGAGTACTTTAGCTATACCTCTTCCCTTTGTCAGAAAATCAATTGTAATCAATTAAACTTACCAATTTTAATCAGGTATGGTGATGAGAGTAGACGTAGCATTAAGTTTGTGATGAAAGATAATGAGATTTTATTTGTTTGAAACCATGTATCTCTGAGAGTGTTAGAAGCGAACTATTTCAGAACTTATTTGGTTATGATAAGGCTTGTTTATAATCAGGGGGTATTATGCACTACTTGAATAACAAGCATAAATGAATAACTACAATTTTATGTTGTAGATCTCTAAAGATAAACGAAGAACCTTTTATTTAGGAAGACTATAAAAAAAGCAAATTCTCTCTTGGAAACTGAAAGAGTTGAGTTAAGTTCAACTTAACTAAAAGAAATGTAAAAAGTAAATTGTAAATTACTACAAATAAAAAGTTGAAAATCAAAAATAAATATTCTAGTAAAGAAGAAAACCGAAATCAGTCAACTTTCAAACAAAGTATGAAAAATACATCTTAAAACATTAAAAAACTCAAAACCAAACATCAAGATCAAGGTAAGGAACAGGAACAAAACCTTTAAAAATGGTAACATCGTGAAGTCAAGAATAAACCAGTTTCAACTTCAGCTGTTAAGTACAAAACAATATCAATTTGGACAACCTGTAAAGCTTGAAGACAAGAACAGGGAAAGGAAACATCAAGTATGTTTCAAAGAATTTTTTCAGAAGCACGAATTGTAAGAAAGTTAATTGATTGAAAGGCATGTAATCATTACAAAAATAAAGCGAACCAACCAGCAGCACCAAAAGCGGCCACAACACCCAACTTGTCAGCACCACCTTCATAAGTTGAGACAGAAGCAGCTGAAACAGTTGCTGCAACAGAAGAGCCTGAAGTATAGACAGTTTGGAATGAGCTGGTGACAGATGTGTTCTGTAGACTGGAGGAAGGGTATTTGAATGCTGAAGTAGAAATAGTTTCTTCACATGGAGAACCCTCAGAAGGAACACAAACAGTAGTTGCAGCTGTCGATAAAATAGCTGTAGAAGATAAGATGTCAGTTTCTTCACATGGGGATCCTTCAGAAGGAACGCAAACAGTTGTACCTGACGAAGCTGGGATAGAGGTAGCTTCGAAGCTTGAAGAAGCACTAAAGATAGTAGTTTCTTCGCATGGAGACTCTTCAGATGGAACACCGGCAGAAATGGTAGATCCAGTGGATGATTCAACTTGCTTAGCTGGGACTTCAGTAGAGCCAGTCCCTTGACCAGTAGCACTAGGTGTAACGGAAGAAGATTGTTTCTTTGATCCATAAATAGTTTCATAAGCAAATGATGTAATGTAAGTTGTTTCACCTTCAGAGTTAGTAGTAGCAATGGTAGCAACTGGAGAAGATGTAACGCCGCCTTCACCAGAACCAGTCGATGCAACCGGAGTAGTAGTATTTCCTATTTCAGTAGGACTGACTGGAGAAGCGCTTGAAGCCTTTTCAATTTCTGTAGATGGAGATGTGGCAAAACCAGTTTCTTGAGTAATAATACCCGGAGTAGCGGAAGAGGATGAATGTTTCTTTGAAGCATAGACGGTTTCATAAGCGTAAGAAGTAATGTAGGTAGTTTCACCTTCAGAATTAGTAGTAGCAATAGTAGTAACAGGTATTGAGGAAACAGTTTCAATAGAACCAGTTGATTCAGCTGGAGTGGTTTCAGTGGATGATGTTTCTTCACATGGGGAACCTTCAGATGAAATGCAAACTGAGGTTGATGACAAAGTGCCTGGGACACTAGTTGTTTGAATTTCTTTAGCTGGAACAGAGGTAGAGGAGATCGTTTCCGTGGATGGAGTCATTTTGCCTGATTCTGTAGCTGTAACAGCAGTGGAGGAAGAAGATGGGATAGTAAGAATGATAGTAGTACCTTGAGAAACAGAAGTAATTGTTGAGTATGGAGTCTCAGAGGTGCTTGCTACACTTGATTCAGTAGTACCTGGAATAGAAACAGCCGGGGAGCTTGTAGAGAATGTAGATGTAGACAAGGTTTCAATAGTCTCGGAGACTGGTGATGATGGAATTACAGTAACAGAAGTTTCAGTTGATGAGACTGAAGTAGCTGAGGTTTCAACAGCCGATGATGTAGCCGGAACAGTTTCTGTATTACCGGAACATGGAACAGTGGAGATGATAGTAGTACCTTCCGAAACAGTGGTGATAGTAGTAAAAGACGATTCTGGAATAGTGACAGAAGTGCTGAGTAAGGAAGATTCACTTGAGACAACGGTACCAGAAGAACCTGGAACAAAAGTAGTTGGTTTTTCAACTGGGGTAGATGTTAATGGTGAAGAGCCAACAATACCGGTGGAAGGTGTAGAAATTTTAGCCGTCTCAGAAGGAGAAGAGATAGAGGGAACAGTTTCTGTATTACCGGAACATGGAACAGTGGAGAGAATAGTAGTACCTTCCGAAACAGTGGTGATAGTAGTAAAAGACGATTCTGGAATGTTAACAGAAGTGCTGAGTAGGGAAGATTCACTTGAAACAGCCGGTTTAACAGGAACAGATGAAGATTCAGTTTGAATTAATTCAGAAGAAGTTTCAGCAGTAGGAACAATGGACGATTCAGTACCAGAAGGACAAGGGAGAGTGGAAGTCAATGTTGTGAACCCAGAGACAGTTGTTAGGGTAGTAAAAGTACTACCTTCTGGGAAACTACTTGTCTCTAAGACAGAGCTAGAGCCAGATGAAAAATATTCAATTGGAGAAGATGAAGCAAACTCAGACGTACTTGGAACTTTAACTGGAGCTGATGGAGAAGATATGACTGAACCAGATTCAAGAAATGTGGATTCAGAGGTAGGATAGTAAGGTGAAATACTTGGAACCGATGATGGTATTGATGCAACAAATGTAGATTCAGTTGAAAAACTTGGTAAAGAAGCAATACTTGGAGCAGAGTAAGATGGGACACCTGGTGCATAAGAGGAACTGAAAGTGGATTCAGCTGGTGCCGAAGGAACTGTAACTGATGGAATGTAATATGACTCTGTGGTTGGAGTAATAAGAGAGCTGGTGGAGAGGGAAACTTCACCAGATGAAGTTGAAATTGTGACAGATTTAGATGTAGTTCTTGATTCAATACATTTACTGCAGGGAATGGTAACAATAACTGTATAGCCAGAGACAACTGTTTCAGTGGTGGTAATTGGAACATTAGAATATGTAGTTCCACTTAATACCAAAGTAGTGGAGCCAGTAAGTGATGGAACACTGGAGATAGCAAAAGAAAATGAAGATGTAATAGAAGTAGACAATAAACCTGAAGATGAAAAAGATGGAACTTTAACTGGAGCAGATGAGGATGGAACAACTTCAGATGACTCAGCTGGAGCGGAAGCTGAAAACGATGGAGCAACTTCAGATGACTCACCTGGAACAGAAGCCGAAAATGATGGAACAAATGTAGAAGCCTCAGAACAAGGAATGGTATAATAAAGTGTGGTACCTTGAGAAATAGTGGTGATAGTTGTCACAGTATCTGGAATACTGCTGGTCTCTAACAATGAACTGGACGCTGGGATGGTTTCAGAAACACTTGGAACCTTCACTGGAGCAGATGAGGATGGAACATTCTCTGAAACTGAGGAGATTGTAACTGGATATGAGGTGGATGGAACTGATGTAGAGTGAATACTGGATTCAAGGCACTTGGAACAAGGAATTGTCACAACAACAGTGTAACCGCTAACAATGGTTTCTGTAGTCGTAATAGGAACATTAGAGTATGTAGTTCCACTTAATACCAAAGTAGTGGAGCCAGTAAGTGATGGAACACTGGAGATAGCAAAAGGAAATGAAGATGTGATAGAAGTAGACAATAAACCTGAAGATGAAAAAGATGGAACTTTAACTGGAGCAGATGAGGATGGAACAACTTCAGATGACTCAGCTGGAGCAGAAGCCGAAAACGATGGAACAAATGTAGAAGCCTCAGAACAAGGAATGGTATAATAAAGTGTGGTGCCTTGAGAAATAGTGGTGATAGTTGTCACAGTATCTGGAATACTGCTGGTCTCTAACAATGAACTGGACGCTGGAATGGTTTCAGAGAGACTTGGAGCCTTCACTGGAGCAGATGAGGATGGAAAAACTTCAGATGACTCAGCTGGAATAGAAGCTGAAAACGATGGAGCAACTTCAGATGACTCACTTGGAACAGAAGCCGAAAATGATGGAACAAATGTAGAAGCCTCAGAACAAGGAATGGTATAATAAAGTGTGGTACCTTGAGAAATAGTGGTGATAGTTGTCACAGTATCTGGAATACTGCTGGTCTCTAACAATGAACTGGACGCTGGGATGGTTTCAGAAACACTTGGAACCTTCACTGGAGCAGATGAGGATGGAACATTCTCTGAAACTGAGGAGATTGTAACTGGATATGAGGTGGATGGAACTGATGTAGAGTGAATACTGGATTCAAGGCACTTGGAACAAGGAACTGTCACAACAACAGTGTAACCGCTAACAATGGTTTCTGTAGTCGTAATAGGAACATTGGAGTAAGTGGTACCACTTAAAACTAATGTGGTGGAACCAGTTAATTCTGGAGTAGAGATTTCATCACATGGAAGGGTTGTCGTAATTGTAACACCTTCAGAAATTGTGGTAAGAACGGTATAAATTGACCCAGAATATGTTCCGGTTGATGTCACTTCAGTTGACAGCAAACTTGATGATGAGACTTGAGGAGTAACTAGCTTACCTTCTGATGTTGTTGAGTAACCGTTACCTTCAGTACAATCCTCCTTTTCTTGTGAGGAAGTTGTGGATTGAGCTTGACCTTCAGTGCAATCTTCATCTTCACCTTTAAAATGAGGGTTAGCTTCAGCATTAACACATATAGCTAAGAGTGAAAGCAAGAGAGCAATACATTGAGCGAATGAAAAACGAGCCATGATCGAATATTATGACCGTTGGGTTGATTGCAGGTATATACAGGTAGAAAAATTTAGATCAATAACAACCCTAGTGTTTTGCTAGTGCTAGTGGGAGAATGGTTTCATTTATATAGATTTATATTCAATTTTGGTCTTTTTGTTCATATGATTCTGGCTCAAAGCAGCGACACGCCTAAAGTGGTTCTGGTTATACTAAGCTATGTATCAGCTTATAAACAAACATACGCGTGACAAAAAGAGTAAATTCTAGCCCCTGGAAACTTAATTATATAGGCTGAATGGGTCATATTGTAACTTGATGGATGATATTCAGGCACAAGGCAACTATCTCATCGGAGGATCAGAAAGCAATATTCTTGATTGGACAGCTGGACTAAGCGGCGCTAGTGCTAGGAGGTTATGATGACAGATCCAGAAGCTAATGTTAAATTGGGAAGTTGGTAGTACACGAGTTGGAGCAGTCTAGTGCCTAAAAGAGTAAAACTTAGTTAGTATGTTCCGAAGTGGAATTGGGATCTGATAGTTTATATATGGATCGTGGTTTGAGATCCAGATCTAAGGAAGTTTGACAGGCGTTTGAAGGCGGGGGATGTGGCGCAGATATTGCGCCACATGCAGGAACGAAATTGTTCCTCATATTAGCAAGCAGGAACTGCCTGGCTTCAATTATAAAGCTCTTCTTTTAGCTACAAAGCCTTAATTATTCCCCTTGGATTTGAGTCTTAACCTATTTATAGTACTCCTTACATTGATTAATATTTTTACAAGCAGATCAAGAATATGATTGGAAGAAATTATATGCATGACTGTCTATGCAAAGAGCTTGGGACATTAAAAGCATATATATTTTTAAACATTAATTGCTATAGGGAACCAGTGTACTATATAGCTATACAAAGTTCAAAAACACATTTTTTTACTTCTAAAGATAAGAAACTTAAATTATGTGTAACACCCAGATCCACAATATTGCTGATGTATATAAAAGTATATGCTCAAGTTAAGTGCATGGGATATGTCTCCATGAAAGCAATCGGCTAATGGTCAGCTTAGCGTGATCTCGGAGAGAATAATCTAGCAGCAATTGTGCTATATATATATATAAGTGACGTATGTACATATATATACGAAGCTTAAGTAAATTGTAATCGTCATTATGCCCTAGCTCAATATTCTCAATTTAGATAGAAGGATCTGGCAATTATGGAGGTTTCTTACGGAACTTTTGTAAATTGAAGCTTCATGGTCGCCTTATATGCCATTAGCTATAACTACTGCATGCAGCCAATGGTATATTTATTGAAATTACTTCTGGCAACCATGTATCAATTGTATACTATTTTCAAATTGATACTAGAAATGTACTATTATGTTTTAGGGATCATAAAAGCAAAATTATAAACATTCGAGAGTAGACAAAACGTGGGTAACAAAACAAACCTAGGAACCAAAAAGTTTCAAGAAATCTATAATAAAACAAAGCTTGAAATTAAAAGATAAAAACACTGTGACATAAAAGAGCAATTATATAACAAAGAACTGTAAATAGCAACTACAAAAGGGTTAGAATCCAGCTGACTAATCCCAACAGGAAAGTGCAGCAAATCTTACTACCGCTTCCTTGATAAACTGAAAGTGCCTGCCTTGTCACAATTGAGCGAGTTGTGCTTGATGAAGAATTCGATGAAGGTGTAGAAGATAATAAAGAGGTAATATATCCCGTTGAAGAATATTCCGTTGAAGAATTTATAACACTAGAAGATGATTGAGATGATGATGTGTATGCCCCTCTACCATTATCACCGTCTGAAAGCGTCTTCTGAACTGTTGTTACACCCAAGCTTCCTGAAGAAGAATCTATAGTAATAGTTCTCTCCGCAGAATCTAAATCAGAAGCTGTTGAAACAGATGGCAATTCAGAAGATGTTAGAGAGATCGAAGGCGATTGAGGTGAAGAAGGCTGATTAGTGGCTGTTGAAATGGAAATCTGATCAGATACAGTCAAATAATTTGAGCTATATGAGGATAAAATAGTAGATGGTACATCTGCTGAGGAACCTGTGGTGATTGAACTGGACGATGGAGCTTCAGTGTTTGCTAGAGATAACGTATATGAAGTGTAAAGGGTTTGAACTGTAGTTCCGATTGGAAATCTAACAGTGACTTCGTCTGAATCAGTTCCATTTGTTGATAACTGGAGATCTGGTGACACTAGCGTGCCATCTATAACAGTATTAGAAAAGCTGGAGCTAGAGGAGATTTCTGTAATTGATAAACCCGACGAACTTGAAATGGAAGTGCTCATATATTCTGACTGAGTTATCAAATCAGCAGAGCTTTCAGCACTGACTGAGGATATTTGACATGTTGAACAAGAAACAGTAAGAAGACTTGTAGAAGATGCAGTAGAGGTAGAAGTTTCAGTCGAAGAATATGAAGTATAAGTTGCGCTTAAAATTGAAGAAACTGAGCCATAGCTTGAACTATCAGAGGCCTTTAAAGAATATGGTGTGCTTGAGCTTATATCACTTGAAACACTGGAACTTATGGTATATGAAACATCTGGGGTTGATGATGCTTCAATTGTTATCGATTGAGAGGAAGCTAAATGGGAAATATCACTTTGATCAAGAGTAGTTACAACTGTGGTTTCAAATGCTAAGCCACTTGCTAGGGTGGTAGAATAAGTGAATTGTAGAGTAACTTCTGAACCAGCTTTCAAATTTGCTAAAATAGAGCTATCGAGTGAAGGGGAGAGCATTGGAGAACTGGTGGGTGTAGTTATACTGGTGGCTTCAACGCTAGAAAGGGAGCTATCAAGTGTCGATGATAAAATTGTAGAGCTAATGGTAGCTGCTGTTTCACCAGTGCCCTCTATAGTTGAAGAATAAGATGAAACTGTGTTTTCTGAGCTAGTTGTCAGAGTTATTGCATCTGTAGTTGTAGTATCTCCGGTTGAGATTGCAGTAGATATAACAACAAGAACAGTGATCGGAACCGCACTAGCTTCTGTTGAAGAAGTTGATGTTGTATAACCAGGTGGCCAACCCCAAGACCCATCATACCAAGGATAAGCAAGTGGTATAGACAGGCATGTATTGGCAATTGATAGCAAGAGAGTGAAAATTTTAAGGGACGACATCGCTAAAATTGTGCATTGGGTATATTACCAGAACAGGAGTAAGTTAACTGTGAAGTGTCAAGAACTCTGTTAACAGGGTGAACCAGCCGGAAACCCTCGATGCTTTATAATAGTTGATGATAATAATTAATTTAATTTAATTTAATTAAGCATATTTCTAAGGATGTCCTTAGCTTATCCGTTGTGTGATTATCGCCTAAGCTATTCAAATATTGGAATGTCAGCGCAGCGCACTATATTTCTTGAGTTTAAAGCGATCATATCATATATGTCTATATACTTAATCAAATTAAGTTCAAATGTATTTGTCTGACTGTATGTTTTGGAGTTTGGAGAGAATATATAGAGGGTGCAAATTTAAAATAGGAAGACCGAAAACAAAAAACTTTGATTTTCCGATTTGGGAAAATTTGGGGGATTCAATGAAGCTAGGGATGTAAAGTATTCGATCAAACCAGTAATACCAGTATAAAGTATATGATATAATTCTGGTTATGCGCTGTAATTGATTAATGGGTTAATTCAATTGAACAGGGACGATCAGAAGAAAATGAAATCTGAAGTTGTTCCAATGATACTCGACGTCCATTTCCAGATGAAAATTGTTCTCCGGGTGCTGAGGCTGATGCTCTTAATGAGCCACGCATTTTTTTTGTTTTTGAGGGGGCAATGGTTTTCAGTGAGTGTACCTGTATCTGAACACAAACCAGATACCTCCTTCAATTCTGAATTTTATTTAGGAATTTGGCAATTGAAAGGCTGTTTTGATGGAAACCAATTGTAAGATTTATCTTTAATTCACCGCATGATGATAAATGACAGCAAACTAATGAGGATATAGTTTCATAAAATTGAACTTAAAACATTCCACTCAACAATGAGCTGTGAGCTTAGACATATTCCTTGTTTTATTAAGGGTGAAGAAAAACTTAAATCCTCGATATGTACTTAATATAACCTAAAACGGAAATACTGCCGGAACAGATATGATTTAACAATGTTCAGAACCTATATCTATAGGGTTGAATTACACACATCTTTTGATTACTCTGATCAACTAATGGTATAGTGCTTGAATTTTAGCTAAGATAATAAAATCAAGCTGATGCTATATTGTTATTAGATATTTTCTCAATTAAGAATCATCCCTCTTGCTATATACTATTTAACACACAAGATCTAAAGAATAGAATTTAGGAATATATAATATCCTTAGTAAAGAGAGCGAGATCCTTACAATGAGGTTATTTAATCAGATGAATTCATTGATTGTCTAACAAAGTCTTAAGTCAATATAGTATAGTAATACTAAGAACTGTAATAGTTAATCTCCTATCACTTAATATTAAAAATTGGATAATTCTCCCTCTAAACATAACTATAACTTACCAAAAAAAGGCTTATAATTTACATCCAATATTTATTTCGCCTGGTTTACAATAAAGCAAATGTTAAACATAAAGAACAATTAACTGAATTGCTTAAATATTGAAAACAAATATATAAACTTTTATAACAAAAGAGCGATACTTAATTAATATAATAAAAGAAGTTTTTTAACCAGTCATCAAAAAACAAAAGCAAAAGAAAGAATAGCAAATAATAAAGTGGTATCATTGAATCCAAAGACAAACAATAATATGACAAAGACCTAATTAAAACCATAATATTGTAACCAAAAAAGTTTTGGAAACATTAGTATTTCAAAACATAATGTAATTAAAACAGAAAAAGAACGTAACAAAGTTATAAATCTAATTAAATAAGTAAGACCAATCATTACAATAAAACAGCTAACCAGCCAGCTGCTCCTAATATAGCAGCATACGTCAACGAATTTGCAACACCAAGATATTCAGCAACACTACTTGGTGTTGATGAAGTAACCGATGTTCCTTCCAGACTTGAGGCACTAGTTTCACAGCCTGTTCCAGCACAATTGGTTGTACCAGCTGGATGACTACCCGTACTAGTGAAACTATAAGTGGAAGTACTGTAAGCATAAGATGTAGTTGTTTCTCCTCCTTCATTGGTAGTAACGTACGGAGTGGATAGTGTCACACATGGAAGAGTGGTGGTGGATGTAGTAACAGAGGAAACACCCGTAGTTTCAGTAGTACCGGCTGGTTTAGCAACATCAGTTGACTCAGCACTTTCTGTAGATGATTTTGAACTATCCGATTCTGAGGTTTTGCTTGCTGAGGTCTGCGCAACTGAATCTGAAGTCTCTAGGGTTGGTGTGACTTCAACAGATTCTGGAGTTTCTGAAGCGGATGTAGTTAGAGCCGATACAGCTGAAGTAACAACAGTTGGAATGGTAGTTTCTTCACAACTAGAACATGACTTAGTAATAACTACAGTTGAATAGGTGGCTGTAGTTGTAACCATATATGTTGATGCACTGGAAGTAAATGATTGAGTAGTAACCGGGAATGAAGCGCTAGATTGAGGGGTGGTATAACTTGAGTATTGAGTTGGATAAATTGAACTAGTGGCACCCTTTTCTGGCGCTGAACTGGCGGATGGTACAGATGAAGCTAGGGTTGATTGGGATTCGCTATAGGTTGAAGCAGACTCTGTGGTGGCCGAAGTTGATGGGGTCATGCTGTAAGTGGAGATTGATTCGGTGGTTGGGGAGCTGGACAAAGACGAACTGGATGAGGAAGTGAGTTCAGTTGATGCTGAAGTTATGGAGGCTGGAGTAGTAGATTCAGGAGTGACAGAGCTGGATAAAATTTCAGTGGTATCTTTAACCGAGCTTGAGGATTCAGCTGGAGTGGAGGAAGTCTCCGAACAAGGTGCCGTAACAGTACCCGTAGTAACACCAGTGTCAGTGACAATACTTGTTGTTGTTGATTCTTCTGGGGCTGGAGTAGAGGTTTCTGAAGTGGCTTCAACACTAGTATCTGTTCCAATTGGAAAGGCATAGCTACTTGATGTAGTTTCAGAATTGGATGATTCAACTGGCTTATTAGCAGCAGTAGTAACTGAAAGCGTAACGGAAACAAGGCAACCAGTGCTTGTACAGTCACCACCAACTGTAATACCTGGGAGGGTAAGCGAACCAAAACAATCCATACCAATGCAGCCAGATGGAAGGCTATAGCTAGAAACAGTAACAGCAGTAATACCTTGTCCACATGAACATGGCAAAGTTACATCAAAACAATCACCACCTGAGCAGTCACCTGAATCATAGGTGAAATCATAACTATAATCGTAACTGGCAGTTGTAAGTGCACCACCATAATTGGTACCAGAATCATAGCCACCACTACCAGAATCACCATAACCACTACCGAAATTGCTGCCAGAATCCTCACATGGTTCGGCTTCACCTTCTGGAATTGGTGCTGTTTCAAGCACTCCAGCTAAAGAAATAATCAACGAAATTGATTGGACTAAGGAAAATGCAGTCATGCTATATTATAATGTGTTTGAACGAACTGAAAGATTATACTTTCCAGGAGATTCAACATAGATACACACTGACCTAAGTTATCTAGCGTAAGGAATATGAGGAAATTTGGTTGAATTTATATTAAAATCGAAGAGGCATTGGATCACTGCATGATGTAGGGGCCAACACCCTTATGAAATCCCAAGACGTTAAAGAGGATCCTAAAAACGGAATCTCATTGTCCAAATCTGTAACAAGGGAACATTTTAATTCTAGAAATGTTCTCTGGTATTGAAGCATTCAGCTTTGCTAGGGAGGAAGTTAAGGGACCAAATACTTATAATTAAAGCATTGTAAACTGAATCATGGCCTTTTGTGGTAACAAATTTCGAGAGAAACACAAATTAAGCCTTAGCAGAACTAGCAGAAATTTGGGCTATCAATTTAATAATCAGCTGCTATTTATATAGTTTTAATAACTAATTATAGCTGTCTCACCGATGTGAATATGAATCAATACCTACAAAAGGTTAGTTCAAATTGGATGTGCCTAATATCCCCTTGCTATCATAGACGATCTCAGGCTTTAGGAAGACTCATAGTTAAATGAAAAACATCAATCCATTTATTGGAGAATATTATGGTTTCGAACAAAACGTGATATTCTGTTATTAGGAAATCTGATATTTGATAACTTCAAAGTATACGTTTGTTTCCTGTTTTGGAAAAAACTCAATGTTTTAAAAGCGAAGCTTGCATAAGGTATCAAAGTTGATATTCAAATAACTGTTTGCTTATCCTATTCAAGCTCATAAAATTTAGTGGGGCTTGATGTAAATGAAATCTAGTTTATTTATTGCCGATATTTAATAGATGTAAGAATACTTAACCGAGGACATGGTATATAGTTCAAGTATAGGTTTGAAAGCTGAATGAGGGAGGACCCTAGGGAAGAAATGTCAATAAGGATATTTAACATACATGCCTACATGGAGCGAATATGTAACAGCTATATCTGTTAAAAATGTTCTAGCTTGTCTTATAGATTTATTTTTAGATCAGACCCATTAATCCGAAAACTAATGTTGTATACATTCATTTATAAGTACAGATTTTGGTGGATGCATCAGATGTTACTCTCAAAAAGCTTTTAAATATATGTATATACTTTTCTGATTTGTAAACTATAAGTGACAATGTTGGTATAGATAATTATGTGTCTTTAGCCACTCATGATCCTTTGTTTGAACCCCTGAGACTATAGGGCGTTCCTCGGATAAATTTTGAACTAACACCAGCTAGAAGGTAGACGCCCAACTGTATCAGGTATTTTGAGAAAAGCCATTCTTCTGATTGTTTCCTTTCTGAACTACACCAATTAGAAAGCATGGACTAAAAGAAAAGTTTTCATCGCCTTAGTATCAATATTTCACATAACAACAACACATCCTTGTAAAAGCGCGTCCAAAAAGCATAATATCAAGCTTAATAAGTAGACCTTCATCCACCTCACACCAATTTTCCAAGCTTTCATAAATTTAGAGAGACTTAACACTTTATCATAATGCCATGCCAATCCTATTAAGTTTATTTTAAAAATAAAAGATTTGAATGATGGCTAAATATCTTACAATAACGATACATTATGTTTTCTGTTAAAATATGAATGATAGACTTAGTATAGTCTGATGGAATACAGCAATTCGGTTTGTGTCGCTATTGACTCAAGCAAGCAAACTACGTCGATCGACCCAAACTTTTATGGATCTCATGTTAGTATTGATCACCCTATTTGGAACCTGGGTATGGGATCTTACTGACTAGTGAAGTATTATGACTTAAGATGGCTTGTCTCTTGGTTATCTTAATGCGAGTTATGGATAACGGAATCCGTTGACAATTGACTGAACCATGCTGCGTCATGAGTATGTATTGTCTACATGAATGGTGATTGATACCTTGCTCTCATTACTGGTTGCAGCGAGATGAGTGGTCAGGTGAAACTCAGTATTCTGACCACGGGTTATGATAGATGTGGATGATACAGATAGGCCATTGAACTAATATTATATATAGGGGCTAATCGCCACTTCTTTGTGTATCCAGGCCTAAAATGGATCGATTCATCTCTGAATCATTTTCCTCATCTGCTCTTCTTCCTGGTGCTTCTTATTAGATGATACTATTTAGGGAGGTTAGTTATTTGACAGCGACCTGTCTTCATATACCTCATCATCACTCACGATATTTGTAGCACTACTATTAGTAAAATCATAACGCTTTCTTTGTGTAAGTAATAACATATGTCATAGACTCTAGAAAATAACTATGATTTACCGGTTGTATCCAATGCTCTATAAGACTGATCGAGTCGTTCAATAAGTACATCCATGATTGAATTATATTTTGGAGATTCAAAGAAGTCTAAAGAAATTAGGAGATCTAGATTAACATGAAATGCTTTTGGTTTATGCAATACTTGCTGCTCTGTTGACCAGTTTTTGAGTAAATGTTTTAAATTATCGGCATATCTTAGAGGACCCTCCTCAAAAAACATTTTAGTTGTAACTATAATAGCAACTCTCTGCGCTTAGAATAGTCAAGAGCAAGGTAAAATTAAGTTTTGAGAAAGGATAGCATCATTCAAAACAAACAAACAAAATAGAAGATAATAAAGTATTGCGTAAAATAAATTGCCAGTAGATAAAAAATTGCTGCTAAAAGAACTCTTAACGTCCTAACCACTTGAATAGGATAAACTGACTGAGATGAGTAAAAAAGACTAAATCAAACAACTTCAAGGTCACAATACTTTAGACAACTACCACCGGACATTACACAATCTTCAGAACACATCCCAAAACACTGCTGGTGTCCTTCGGTCTAACCAACACTCCTGAAATCTTTAGACTTGATAACAATATTTCAACCTCCTCATGCTGATTATGTCTGTTGTTACTTAAATGACTGCTTCATCTTTAGTGATAATCCATTATATTCTTTAAAACCTTTATAATTTTGATGTCAAGGCGGTCTCCAAGTTATAATGTGTATGATTGTACATCAAAATCTATATAGTATCTTGTTATATTAAGTGCAATATGTTTGAAATAGTAACGGACATTTTTAGAAAAGAAAAAACTTGTTCAATTATGAATCTGTATAAACTAATAGAAATTATAAGAGGAAAATATACTGATTATAATTGGAAAGAGTTGAAATGTCTGCATAGAGAAAAGGGAGCATTCCGTAAGCAGAAAAGATAAGTAGTAAAATAGATGGATAGAGAAAAAGAAGAACAAAGAGAAATGGGAAGTCATGTAATATGTAAGAAATATCTGCTATTTATTACCTTTTATGAAAGCTTCAATTTTATAGGAGAATATGATATATGAATATTCTCTTAATAAACAGGACAGCACAGATACATATAAAGTATCCAAATATTCTTATTTAAGTATATATTCTTTGCCCCTATAAAATTATTCATAATTAATTAAAATCACTTTTTGCTATCTCATTAGCAATATTCATGAGGCATCCAATACAATGTTTGTTCAGTCGTCTTAAGTCCATGGTCAACGGATTCCGTTCTCCGAGACCAACACTAGGTTAGATTGGGACAAGCAATATTTGTTATACATCATTAGTCAGCAAAATCCCATATCCAGGTTCCCAGTCAGTGTGATCAAGACCAACGAGAGCCATAGATGTCGATTGACGTAGTTTCCATATCTGAGTCAATAGCGACACAAACTCAATTGCTCTATTTGATCATGGTACACGTTACAGCTGAAAACAAGAGATGTCCAGTGACAAATCTGGTACATGCAAAATAAATCAAAAGATAAGTACCGAAATGGGCAACTTGGGACAGAAGCTCCTAAACAAAAGAGATGAACTAAAAATTAAGGGAATTGCCGGTTTTATTTCCGAAAGGTTCACAGTCGAGCCGTGAGGTGAGAATCGTAAATTGGGTTGAATGAATGAGTTAGAGACGGTACAGGAGATAACAAGTTGGACACCTTCAAGCTTTATCTCCTGATATGCGATCTGTCTATTGTCCTCAAATTTTAACCATAATACAGGATATACCTAAATAACATCAACATGAAGCCTTCTGAGATCCATATCATCAATACGGAAGTTCATTCTTCTTATACAACGATTTCAACTACTGATACCCCTAAGGTTGCTCACAAATGGCTGTTTCCGAAATTTTTAATCAAACAGATAATAGTACTTCTTCAGAAATATAGTGGATATGTGGTACCCATATTATCAATTGGGTCAATCATATGGTTACGTCAATTGGAAAAATTCAAAGAGTCAGAAATATCAAGACAAGAGAGATTTGTTCGAATGCTTGAATTTAATAGCAATGCACCAACTTACCCCTTTACATTATTTTTATTTCTATATCCCAATTTTGATCCCTTAGTAAAAACAATTTCAGACATCATATACCCTTATCCAATAACTGAATTAGCAATGTACGGATTGATATCTTTTATACCTATGTTTTACGATGTATCAGTAACTACGATGATTAAAAAATCCATTCAAGATTCAGCAGTTCCTGAAGTTGCAAGAAGTTTATTAACTGTTTCTTGTGGGATAACAGCATTAGGATTTTGGATGATGTTTGTAACTTCTTATATTATAATGCTTTGGACCTTTGACATGAACTTGATTTGCTCATATGGTAAAACATTATGTGGATGGTTCTGCGTTACACCCTGTTTATTTGAAATATTTCATTATATCTTCATCAGAAGATTCAGAATGTATTCGTTTTATTATGAATTTCTAAAAAGTTCAATGAATGATCAAACTAATAATGGCTTGTTAATTTCTTTAATTGAAACACACGTTTGGAGTACTGCAATTTCGGGTATCTTATTTGTTTTTTGGATCTCATCAAATTTACTTGCTGGACAAGATTATACGTTGAGTGAGTCTAACAATGGATCGATTAGTTTTCAAAGTCTTACGTTTTACTCATTATTTCTCATTCATTACTTCTATAAATATTTGGTTAACAAATATTCTGATTTTGTGTTGGACTAAGCCGAGACATCCATTTTCTTTTCTTCTTCTCTTTGCTATGTTTTCTCTTTTTTATTTGCTTTACGACAGTGTAAATTCTGCCAGGATTTGTGTATTAAATACAAGTCAAATTGTTGGCTATTAGAGTTGTGGCGCGGGAGGCGGCAGCAGGTAAAAATACTGAAAATCGAAGAAGTTCATGGGCGAGTTTTGTTTACAAATACAACTTTTCGTCTCGCTGATCTGGCGTTCCGATAGCCTGTAATTGGATTCTTTTACTTCATCTATAGACCGTTTCCCTCTTCAAACAGCACAGATGAAGTTAGCACTGGCTACTGCTCTAGCTCTTCTCATAAATTTGCCATCCCTTGTGAATGCCGGCTTACTTGGGATTCAACCAGTCTTTCAAGTAACGGCCACCACCACCACTGAGAAAACCGATCTTATCACAGAACCCACTCCAGAACCTGATGATGTTTATCCTCAAGCAAACAGATTTGTTAAAAGGGAACCACGTAAGAAGGCTATTGTCGGTAAAGAATACGCCGAAAAGCAGGAACAATTAACTGCAGATGCCACCACTACCGATATTCCAAAACCTTGGCTAAGAACAATCTATGGCTCCATCCATGAAATTGTCACTCCAACTGTTATTGGTGGCGTTACCTTTAGCACCAAACCTCCTATGACCACTGATGGTTTAGAACCTTGGATTACTTTGAAACAAGATGGTTCACCAAAGACAATTAAACCCAAATTAAAGAATGGACACATTAAAAATGGTAAGCCTGATCCTAAGACTTATTTCCAAACAGCTATCACAGTCACATATGATCAAGAACAATTAAAAGCACACAACTTAAAAGCAGGTGACGTTCACGAAGAAGTTGTTTACGTAGATGAAGATGATACATACTCCAATTTAAGCCCCTTAATGAGATGTATGCCCGATTTATATTTCAAGACAGGGCGAGCTAACCACGAGAAATCAGAACCTTTCTGTTCTCCAAGAGATGGTACAATTTTGAAATTAACTAAGACATATTTTTTAACCTGGTATTCACGCTATTTTGAAGGTTCTGAAAAAGTTAAAGTTCATTTCGCTTATGTTAAAGAAACATCCAGAGATAAAGGTATGAAGAAAAGAGATGCAATTCCTGATGCTGTTGAACCACCTAGAGGTGCAGTTAAACAAGTTGAAAAAGAATTAGATGAAATGACTCATGTTTCAACTTTTCAAGGTGATGTGTTAGGTGCATTTTATTCTTCTGATTGGGTCTCCAATCAACAAGGTTATTATCCAATAGAGGTCCAGGAGGAGTGGCTACAAGGAAAACAATATAAACAAGTTGCTATTACAATTCAACCAGATACTGTTCCAGATGAAGAATTTGATATTTTGACTGCTCCTCATATTGTTTTGAAATTCCAAACAATGAGTACTGTTGCCAAACATACTAAGGAATATAAGAAAATGCAAGATCAAACAGGTACTGAGGATGACATTTACTATGTCATCATGGCATTCCCAACAGTTATTATGTTTGTTGTTCTTTGTGTTTATGGCTTCTTATATATGAATAGAAGTGCAAGAGATTTGTCCCATATTAAAAAACCAAAGAGATCCAGATATGGTAATCAAGGTAGATATAACTTACCTGTTTCAATTAGCGATATCCACAAACCGGAAGGCTACAAAAAGGGTTAAATTCAAAGTATTTGATTTACATTAGTTTATAAGGACATTTGACCTCTTTGTTTTCATTACACAATATAGTTTTTTGTTATTCTATTTACCACTCATTCTCCCTTTCTAATTGAATGAAACACCCCGCCCTCTCCCGTTTCTTAATTTGTTTTTCCAAGAACCTATTTTAATAATTAACGTTTAATAAAGTATTTATTTTACATTCAGTTTTTTTTTTTTTTTTTTTTTGAAAAAAGAATTGCATTTGAGTAGAGGAAAAGAAGTTTAAGCTATTTTGGAAAAATCCTTTCTCAAAATTCGTCTACTTGAGCTTCTATATAACTCGTGATCAAACTCTCTGTTAAGTCTGGGACAGTCAACTGTTTCTCTGTTATCAGAGGCTTGACCAAGTAGTTAAAATGCTAGATGAATGATAACTTTTTAAAAGGCATTTTATTACGAATTATTTCCTTGGAAATGAATGCTTTATAAAAATGGAGTGCCAGATACGGGTTCTACATAAAATATCAGTAGAAATATGTATAACATAAAATTTGGTAACTTTTCTGTGTTTCTGTAGTGTAGTGTATTAGTTAATAATAGGACTGAAGAGTCGTTTGTTTGCGGATAGTCCGGGTAATATATTTGTGGCGCACGAACTCTTATGCTTATATGCTCTACAGGCGCGTAATGAGGAGGACATTGTATACCAGGAGCCAGAGAAGGCAAAAACGCACTTAAAGAAAGAGTATAGTAAACAACTAATTTTTATCAACAACAAGCTTTTACCCTTCTCAACTGAAGAGCTAAAAGCACAAAGACAATGGATGCCGCTACATTACTAGAGCAGTATACTCAAGATCTGTCGAATTTGCCAGCAGAGGTTGTTTATTTGTTGGAAGAGCTTCGAGAAAAAGATATGAAGTTTTACGAATTACGGAAAAGAATTCAACAGAGAGATTCACAACTACATAAATACATCAAACAAAATGGGTCTTTAGTGAAACATCCAAAAGAATCTCAGATTTACGATAAAATTCAAGAAGATTTTGAAAAAGCTGAAAAATTACAAGAAGAAAAATGTTTGTTATCAAATACTGCATTATTTTTAATTTCAAAACATCTGACCAAATTGGAAAAAGATATTGAAAGATTAGAAGCCGATGGTACAATTCAACCATTTTTAGCTAACGCAGTTTCTGATGATGATGTGATTATGACTGATTCTCCAAACGATGTAGATCATCTATCATCACAAATTTCGTTTGCTTCTTTATCTGAACCATCGTTAATTAGTTCATCATCTTCTGGAGCTTCGCATCATAAAAAGCAACCTAATCCATTGTTAACAACATCTACTCATAAACGAAATAAGTCTAGAACAGCAACACCATCCTTACCACATGACAGTGGAAACTCTGTAAACACGAATTCAAACATCAACTCCAACAATATCATAACAACGACAAAATCGAGAAGAATTAAATCAGAATCGCCAGCTCCAGTTCTTCGTGGTAGCACATCCGATTTTGAATCACATCTAGAACCCGTATCTAGGTCAAACTCAAGCCAAAATAAAATACCTGGAACTTCCGCAACTGTTTCAATTCCAGGTGTAACCTCATCTCAAACAACTAAGTCTGCCCCTAATAGTGCAGCAAACACCAATAACAGACCCAGAAATGTTTCAGGGGGTGCTTCTGGGGCAAATGGTGGTACTGGTAATGATGATGATGAACTATATTGTTTCTGTCAACAAGTTTCTTATGGTGATATGATAGCTTGTGATAATTCCAACTGTAAATATGAATGGTTTCATTATGGTTGTGTTGGATTGAAAGAACCTCCTCAAGGAATATGGTACTGTCCTGATTGTACTAAAGAAATTGACAATGGAAATTCTATTGGAGGTAGAAAAAAAGAGAAAAGAAGAAGATAGGCGCTGTATAATTAATGGGATATGTATTTTGTTTTAAATTACTTAATTAATAGTTGATACCAGTATAATCATATATTTGTTAATGCATGTATATAGTATAGCAGTACAAAATTCAGAATTAGCTGTTGATTATCCAAGAATCGTTTAACTTTTTTTGTTGAACTTTTGGACCGGTGTACCAAATACCTAAAACCAAAACAATAATCGTACCTAACAAAGCAGGTTTATTAAATTCATCTAGATCCATAACATCAAAGCCACCTGATGGTTTCACCATTGAAACAAATATGTCGACACCAATTGAAACAATAACACTAGTTGATTCCAAATTTGTTGATCTTGATATTATTTTAGCAGTTGATGAAGTGATTAATTTTCTATAATGGGATAACTGATATTTATCGTTAATCCCTAAAATTGGATCATAATTTGGCAGGAAACGTTGAGTGGGCTTATCTTTAGTAACTGGTCTTCTACCATTAATCACAAATTTTGGAAAACTTAGAAGTTCGCCCAATGTAGTTTGAAATAAGACTAATTTGTTTGAAATATTATTTATTGTTTGTGAGATTGCTAAGGTGGTTATTTTACGTGATGGTAATATGAATGTTTTCATTTCGTAAGTTGGTGGATATGCAATACTCGAAGACAAACTTTCATTGCTAATTTGTTTGAGGTCTGGAGTTAAAGATTCAAATAAATCAATTGCAGTGACTAATGTATTTGGTTTGTCTTCATCATCCAATGTGAAAATTATGAAGTTCTCTTCGTATATTAAATTTAATGATTCTGGTTTTGTTGTGGCTTTATTAAAAGTCTGAAAAATCTCACCGTGAATTATATTAACTAATTTAATTTGTAAAGTTTGCGAGAAAGTATTATATGTTGTGACAATTGCTAGGTTAGGTAACAAATACTTATATAAAACCTTTCTGTCGGTAATCTCAATACCTCTTGAAGCCACCTTATCATTACCATAACTTCTTGTAGTTATTGATAAAAATGATTCATCCTTGCCCAAAGTATGCTTCCAAGTATTGGATTCCAGTTCATTTTCATAGTGAGTTCCTTCTAATAATTTTTTATCAGTTGATAGTTTAAGTGAATAAAAATTTTCGGAATCAGTTAATTTAATTATTCTTTCATCATTGAAATTCAAAATTTTAAAGTGATCAGCAATTGTTCTTGGATGAACTCTAATTAGTTTTTTATTTGTGATATCGATTTCATGTAAAATCTCTCTCTCATCTAAAACAAATACTCTATTTTGAACATGGTATAACTTAACCAAATTGGTTAAATGTGTTGAAATAATCCAATTTAATTGGTCCCCTTCAGCGTTTTTTAAAGTATCATAAGAAATGATTTTACCATTTTTGGTTAAAACGATTAAATTTTTGTCATATCCAAAATGTTGATTAAAATTCATTGTTTGATTTGACTTGTCACCAAAGATTAAATTGTAATTACGTTTCAATCTATTAAAGTAAGCAAGCAAAATATTTGAAGTATGCTCTTCTTCTTTCAAATCATCTAGTGAAAATTCTGGGGGTTCATTCAAATCAAGTAACAATGAATCAATTATGTAAGCTTGGGATTCGTCTCTTGTCCATTGAGTTTGTTGAGAATGGAAATTAACTGTTAAATCAGGGTCATTGATTGATATTATTTGAGTCGAAGATAAATTTGAGGTATCTGGGATTACAACATGAAAATTTGAAGAAGTTAAAGTATAAGGGAAATTATACATTGGTACTGAAAAAGAATCTGAATCGAATATATAAATTGACGAGTTTGTAAATAAAGCGAAGAACTGATCATCAATTATCTTATAGTCAGAAATAGGATAGGAAATTGATTTTATTAATTCTTTTGGTAGGTTAGATAATTCGTTTGAAGTTCCAAAATCTTTAGAGATTAAAGAAGCATATTGAGATTCACAGTTCAAAGTTTCAGAATTTGAACATTGCCTTAATTGAGTAGTTGAGGATAATAGATGGTTCGCAAAATTGAAATATTTTATTGAGTTACCAGAAGATTTGACTTGAATGTATAGAGAGCCATCTATTTGGGGAGTGATAAGAGAATCAATGAAGCGTTGATGTTGTTGTTGATTTGATGATGGGATGGTAGTAACTGAGAAATCATTTGAGATAATTGAGATTGATAAATCCTCAAATAAGATAAAATCTTTATAGATCCCAATAATTGGCTTATCAAATGATAATTCATTTTCAATGAAAAAAACATTATTTTCAATATTCCAAAAAGAAACTAAACTTTGCTGGGAATTCAACACCGAAATAAACTTATCATTATCTAAACTATACAATTTGGTGTTGTTTGACTGTATTGGAAATTGATATCTATAAAGAACGTCACCATTTGTTGAATCCAGTAATGATAAAATGCCACAATCTGAAATTGAAACTATATTTGAAGAAATAGAAAGTAAATTCGAAATGGGTTTACCTGTTTGCACGGTCTGCCAGTCTATTTGAAATATTTCATTTTGGGGGATACCGTGCGAGAGACCTAAGCAGAAGAGGAGTGACAGCAAGATGGGTATCAATTGAGTCATTCTCGTTGTGGTTGTATGGTTGTGTGTACTGAGTTGAATAGTGACTTGTGCTTAGCTATCGATGGTTGTGGTTATGATTGTGATTGTTGTTCACTTCACGGTTGGATTGATTGATTGATTGCCCTTTTCACTAATCGAATTCAATCTTCGGAAACTTGGTGTACGGATGCATTATTATTTAATGCCCCGAGACACTCCGACAACTACATCCGTGCACCAGATACTTTGGCTGAGAGCCGCAGCTACGGGTCCTCACACTCCCTGGTTAATACATTCTGGGGTATTTTCAGTGAATGGCCCAATGTGTCAAAGCACAAATTCGACCTCACCGAAAAACCCTTAACTGACCCTAACCGAACTTTGCTTGAATGATTTAGCCTTATCTATTAAAATCCACGTGGGTGCCTGTCCCTACTCCCCTGTATTCCCTATTGAAACCGTTGATACCAGTTAGTATTACGTAAACATTTACTCTTCCAGAGTAGCACAATAGCCAACGGCCAACAAACATGCCTTTCACGGTTATTTGGATCATACGTATCTTTCCTTCGACTCTACCACATTGTATTAGTGATGACAACACCTTCTGGATAACACCTATCATTTTTGACTTCTGATTGCCCTATTATGAGGCACAGCAGTTTCTTGTGGACAGAAAATCGAAATCCGCCCCTCCCCCTCAAAAAAAAACTGCTGTCACAAGACGCCTGGGCAGCTCGCGTGCCAACTACTAGGCTGATATTCTAAAATTAATTAGCTGAACTGGTAACAGCTAACCAAGGATCACCAACTCGGTTCGTTACTAACTCTTTTTGTAATACTAAAACTACAGCCATCTCCCACTCTTTTTTGATTATTACGTACAGTCAACTCTTTTCCTTGCTCAAAGGTAGACCATTGATTACATACAATACAAAAAGATGGTTCTTTTCAAGCTGCCTATCATACATTCAACCACGCTTGATCTCTCACGATCAAAATACATGCTCTCATTATGCACTTTTCTACTCCTCTTCACTATTATACCAACTTTTTTTCTAGCAGACCTCGATTGGCTCAATCTTGAAGAATATCAACTTACAATCTCAAACTCACTACCTAGCGTTTTGAAAAGTAGTCATGAAAATCCAGTGACAAAGCCTTTGAGTGAAATAATAATACCGGGTCAGCACGATAAACTAGCTGACTTATTTGATCCAAGATTAGCAATAGCTTTATCCCTAACTAAATTAAAGCATCATATACAACTCAATAATGGCTTTTTGGATCCAGAGTTTGTTATGCCTTTCCACTGGGCTGATTGGATAGATATGAAATCGAAACTATACATTTCTCCAGAGGATGTTTCTCATGGTGAAAATAAGTTAAATTTTCAAGGTTTTCGTATGAGAGATTTAACTCCGAAACAATTCATATCTTATTTTGATTGTGATAATGACCACGAATTTATGAAAATGACTATCCCAATCTCGAAATCTTATTCGAAGAACTATCCATTGTTGTTTGCTCCAACATACGACACCGCGGCTAGATTTAATGCTAAAGGTAGAATCATATATGGTGCTGCTTATCTATATGCAGTTGCTCCAGCTCCTGAACGATTACATTTCTTGAATGCTGGCCCTGATGGTTCTTCTATAGTGCTCCCTGCTACTAGGAATGATGATCTGGATTTATTAGAAGATGTCATTGGAACTGAAGCTAAATTAAGTAACAAGTCTTTTAACTCTGTTTTAATTAATGGCTTCAGACTTGATCCAACTCTGGATCAACTGAAATCGACTTTTTCAAGATATCAAGCTATTTCATCTTATGATAATTTAGAATATGATGACTCTTATTTACTAAAAGTAGATAAAGCTTATAATCGATTGATGAAGAAAGACTTAAGCATCGATGATTTTATTTGGCATCAAGATTATGTCATGGATTCTTTACAATCACAAGTTAGTAATTTACAAGCTCAAGATTCTCCAAAATTGCATAAATCTTTTGATAAGAAATTGTTAACTGTTATGAAACAGGAAATTGATTCCAGAGAGGATCTACATGACCATGAACCTTTCTTACACGAAGCTAAAATGATTGGTACTACTATTGGCGATCATTATGATTGGAGATTCTTTAATGGTTGTACTCATTCAAGAGAATATAGACAAGCTGTCATCCATAGAATGGGTAGGGCTTGGCTTAGATTTTGTTATCAGTCCGGCTTGACCACTTATATGGCGTATGGTTCGATGCTTGGTTGGATTAAAAATGGTTTAAGTTTACCTTGGGATGAAGATATTGATGTCATTATTACGATGGATTCGATGTATAAATTGGCTAAATTTCATAATCAATCATTAATCATCGACTTATCTTCTGGTGACGGTTCAATTGAAAAAGGCTTAGGAAGTTACCTAATTGATATTGGTGTTAGTTTCTATGATAGAGTTAAAGGTAATGGTGCTAATGTCATTGATGGCAGATTTATTGATACTCAATCTGGTATTTACACTGATATAACTGCTTTAGCATGGACCGAAGATTATCTCCAACAAGAAGATGAAGCCAATCAAGTTGTTGAAAATTTGATTACTCCTGGTAGCTTTGGTAAAATGTCTAAAGATGAAGTTTTAGCAAAAGCCAAAGAAAAACAGGAAAATAAACAATTATTACATTGTAGAAACGATAACATTTATAGATTTGATGAGATTACTCCTATGGTACCTACCTTGTTTGAAGGTGTGCGAACTTTAGTCCCATTTAGGTTTGTTCAGATACTACATAGAAAGTACCCTGGTGCTATTGACAGATTGAAAGAATCCACTGGGTTCAGTTATTGGAAAGATATTAGATTATGGACTCCCAATGAAGTGTGTGAAATTGATGAAGAACCTAATCAGCCTGATGAATTAACTTATGACCCAACAGTTGATTCTCAAACTGAAGAAAGCGAACAGGAAAAAGAGAGAAGAATGGAGCCTGATGGTGTGTCATGCTTGAGGAATCATCGAGATGTTAGAAATGAATTTGAACTAACTAAGAAATACACTGAAAAGCACAATCTTTTAGTTAGCGAAGATGACTTGTTTAGCATAAAGTTGAACTTGAAAGATGAGTCTGGGATTTTAATACATGATGGCTTTATTTTAGATTATGCTGAGAAACTTGGTATTGAGCTTTAGTGTGGTTTTTCTTTGATTTTACTTCTTTTTTTTTTGTTTTCTTTTGGGGTTTTTGTTCCTTGTTTTTTTAGTTTCTTTTTCTTTTGACCAGATTTTAAATAGATTATTTTTTCATGCTTTCTCTTTTTTGGATTTAATTTGTTTTGCATTTTGATTTATATAGTTAGTTCAGTTAATACTTTTCTTTGTTTACATCATACTTGTCGTTCGTTTTCCTTTCTTTGTATATTTAACACATTCACTAATTTACTTCAAACTTTATATTAACTAACTAAAAATAAATATACAGGTTAACACTAGTTAAAGTCGAAAGTCGCGACTAAGGAAATATTCACGGCAAAATAAAAAAAAGAACTTCAAATGACTCTGGTCGATTGGCCTGCGGATCAGTTATTTTGATTCCTTTCTTATTGTAAAAATAAATTTCTTTTGTTTTTTAGGGCATAGCTTCCTCTGATTTAGACCCTTATCTTCATTCTCAACCTATAAATACTATAACTACTATAGCTGCCTCAGAAATACCCCCGTTATCTCACGTCTCTGTAATATCTATTCTTGTGTCTGCAGCGTAATCCTACTTGCAGAGTATGCTGGTTGTGTATGTCATCCAAATAGGAAGGGTGACGAGATTTATAATCATATGACCAGACTATACTTTAGTTACGTTACTTCTAGGTGGTGGTGCGGCTGTGAGATTAACCAATGCATCGCCATTTTAAAATGAGGAATCAATCCAGATGGGTATAGTTCTAATTGGGAAGTCCTGTCCTACCAAATCTCTAATCGGGAAAGTGCAGAAACCGCGGTCCTCACACTGAGTATTTCCAAACAGTAGTTGCCGGCGGAAAAAAATAAATTCTCAAGAATTTTCATATAGCCCTGGATTTATCAAGTCACAAGACCAGTTTTTTTTACTCTTTTACTCTTTTTGCTTTTCCATTACCTTCTTCTTCTTCTTCTCCTTCTTTTTCAAATAGTATTTTTTTTTTCCTTTGGTTAACCATGTCCGTTTTTGATGACGTAGAGAAGCAAGATGATACCATCTCCACCACAGCCCTCATATCGACCGGTTCTCTTCTTTATCTCAAGATTAAGAAATTGCTACCACAATCACGCAAAAAGTCACTGATATCTTTATACCTCATTCTGATAGCCTTTGTTTTGCTGCCATCTTTGGCTTACTTAGAACTCGATATTTTAGGTGGCTTCACTGATGTTTATGAAATCTCTGAGCAAACTCATTTGGACCATGTTCAATCGATTAACATGGATCACTTATCTGAGATTATCTTACCGCGTCAGGCTGAGCTCTTCCCAAATGAGGATACCCTTGATATAAGAAGCAAGAAGCCAGTCCTGTTTGATCCACGACTACCTGTGTTTAACTGGTTACAGAAATTGAAGGTTCATTTGTTAAAAAATAATGGTGTTTTAGATCCTAGTTTCGCTATTCCATTTTCTTGGAACGACTGGGTTGACCTATACTCAAAATTAACTTTAAATGCTAACTTCATTACCTCTTTTCAAAATAATAGTGATACTTTTGAATCTTGGTCAATTAATGATTTCTATCAAAATATGGATTGTGAATTATTCGCCAAATTGTTTAATGTTGATTTAAATGATAACAATTTTCAATTGGATTGCACTCCACTGGACAATGAAGTTAAACATTCGTTGTATCCAAATTATCCTTTCAACTTTAAAGGTATTAAAAAAACTGGTAGAAAGATGGATAAGTTTGGGAGAATTATTTATGGTGCTTCTTATTTATATACAACTTCCCCTGCTCCTGATCGTATTCATTTTATTGGTGCTGGTTATGATAGATCTACTGTTGTCATCAAGACCCAACGTGATGATGAATCTTTAGATGGTCATTCAATTATCAGTAAACGAGACGGTAATTTATTAGATTTCACAAAAGAATCAATTCAATTGGAATCTAAATTTACTGGTAAACCAATCGACAAGATATATCAAGATGGTTTAAGAATTGATTCTTTAGTTAAAGATATTAGAAAATTATACTCTTCCAAAAATAAGTTGTTATCTGAAGATGAAATTAATTTTGACGATTCTTACTTGATGAAGTTGGATGATGATGTTGATGTTATGAGTGCAATTGAATTACCTAAAGAGGAGTTCATTTGGAGCCACGATGATATGATGAATCAACTTCAATCAAATCTTGACAGCATGGACAAGATAGATAGACCAATTGAACAATCCATGGACTATCAAATTTTCAATGTTATTAAAGAGGATTTAGATTTTTTCCATTCTAATGGTGATTCACACTCAAAGCATTTGGAAGAGGCTAAATTACAAGGTACTCATGTTGGTGATCATTATGATTGGAGATTCTTCAATGGTCATGATCATCCTGAATTTTACAGGCAAGGCATCATTCATAGAATTGGAAGAGCTTGGCTAAGATTTTGTTATCAATCTGGGCTAACTACTTTTGTTGCTTATGGTTCTATGCTTGGTTGGATTAGAAATGGCTTGAGTTTACCTTGGGATGAAGATATTGATGTTGTTGTTACTTTAGATTCTATGTACAAATTGGCTAGAAATCATAATAACTCTTTAATTGTTGATGTTTCAAGTGAAGACAAATATGGCGCAGGTATTGGTTCTTATTATTTAGACATTGGTCCTTCATTCTTTTACAGAAGACGTGGAGAAGGTGCTAATGCAATTGATGGTAGATTTATTGATACTGCTTCTGGTGTCTATATTGATATTACTGCAGTTGCTTGGACTGAGAACTACTTTGATGAAAGAAGTATCGATGATGATATTAAGATGATAATTGATCCAACCTATAGACAATTTAAGAAAGACCATCCAGATGATCTTAGTGCAAAAGATGAAGAATTAACTAGAATTGCCTCAGATCTACAAGAGAACAAAGAGCTTTATCATTGTAGAAATAACAATGCTTATTCCTTAGATGAATTAACTCCAATGGTTCCAACTTACTTTGAAGGTGTTAGAACTCATGTCCCTCATCAATTTAAGAAACTATTGGACAGAAAATATCCGGGTGCTTTAGATAGGTTAACTGAACCCGGCTACACGTATCATAACGAGTTCAGATTATGGTTTAAAGATAGTGAATGTACAAAACAAAACCAAGATGAGGGCCATGACAAAACTTGTTGGACTGAAGAAAATTTAGAATTGTTCCATAGAACTGACAATTACACTGCAAAGCATTTATTATTGTTGGAAGATCCTGTGAGAAATGAATTACCAATTGAAGCCGAAACTATTCCAATGAAGTACGATGAATTCATTATTAATTATGCCCATTATTTAAACGCTAGATTGGATTAAACTATAATCCAATCTTCTAATTGTCATTAATTAACCTTTACTCCACCTATGTCACTTGCATGCTTATTTTTCATACTTTACTTTATTTTTAATTACTTTTCTTTTATTTCATTCTTATAGCCGTACTTCGTTTCCAACATATGTATAATTATATATATTTCTTTTTAAAACTTTCTTTACTTGCATTAATAGTATGTTTACTTTATAATATTATCAAATTTTACAATATAAATAGGTAAACGGTATCTTTGAATGTATTTGAAGTAAGAGCTAGCATAAACGTTTGAAAAGGTGACGGAAAGGGGTTGAATAGGAACTCTAACGCAAGAACGGTAATAATTAGAAAAGAACAGAAAAAGAACATAAAAAATGGAATAGCTATATAGAATTTTACAAATATAAAAAGACTGAATCAACAGCATTAAACAGACAATAAAAGAAAAGCAGAACATGGGGAGGGTATGAGCTCGTGTATTCTACCAGGCACGGAATCGAAAACGACTCCAGTGCTGAAAACCTTTAGTTATTCAATAGGTTGTGCTTGGGGATGTAGTGACGGTACCAGCGGCATTATTAACTAAAGTTGAAGAACTCGTTTCTTCTGGATCAGAATAAGTTGAAACAGATTCAGCTGGAGCTTTTGGATATGTGGTTTGAATATATTTACCGGTGACTACTGGTGTAGCAGAAGCGAAAGCTGAAGAATATCCGGTATCTAATGGTACAGAAACTGTTGTGGAAGGAGTTCCGTATGTTGAGTTACCAAGATAAGCATCTAAAGAAGTTGACAATGAGCTAGATGGTGATCCCCAGGCAGCTTCTCTGTCAAATGTATGAGGGCTACTTGAAAATGCAGAGGTTGAATGATTATTAAAGTTAAATTGAACAACGCTTGATGAATAAGTAGAGTTAACACTGGTAACGGAAGATGATGTAGCATATTCATAGGTCTGGACGGTAGTATATAAGGTTTGATAAATTGTTGTAACTTGACCATCTGATTTTGTCGATAATGACGATGAAACTGTTGGAACAACTGTAGTGAAAGTGGAAGTTGGATCTCTGCTTCTTGTAACAGTAGCATATATGGTAGAGTGAATTGTTGTGACTTGACCATCATCAGCTGTGGAAACAATATCAGAAACAGACGCAGTAGTATAAACAGCTTGTGATGCAGACGAATCATTATCTGTGGTGACAGTACGATATATAGTTGATTCAATTGTAGTGACATCACCATTTTCATCAGTGGAAACAGTGGTAGAAACACTTGGCTCGACTGTTGTCTTCTTTTTATTTTCAGAATCTGGAGTGATAGTAGCATCAGAGGTAACGGTAGTTGGTAAACTGGTTGTGACAGTAACTGAGATGGTACTTGAAATGGTGGTAATTTCACCATCATCAGCTGTTGAAACAATTTCCGTAACAGAAGGTTCAACAGTAGTGACAGCAGTTTCGGTAACATAAACTGTTTGAGTACCATAAGCACCAGAGGTGGTGACTAATTCACCATCAACACCATAAGTTGCAATATCAGAAGAAATTTCAGTTAATACATTATCTGTGAATTCAACAGTTGAGTAATTAATATCAGAGATATCATCAAATTTGCCTCTTAACAAGCTAATAACTTGAATTAAGTTGGCAGGAGCAGCATTTGTAGTGGCAAATGAGAAAAGTAAAGGAATGAAATAAGTTGGTCTCATACTGGTAAGGTGGTGGGAAGTTTTTCAAGGGTGGTTTTAAAGGAGTGACTAGGAAACTTGTTCAATATAAGTTCATGTTGAAGTCCAACTAATGGGTTAGGGAAAAGCTGGGATTTGTTTTGGTTTATATACCCCTTTGGACCACCGACCACCACAATTTGGAAAATTTCAAAGATGAAGATCAGTGATTCGAGTTGGTATGGCAGTAGTATATAGGTGGGTCTGGAATATCAGTTGTTGCTGCGGAGATCAAATCATTCGAATAAGCTGGATCTTTTTTTCAAAGCATTAGACTGGCAATTACTGCCTCACCCGTCAGTGTTCCTGCATATGGAAATAAGCCGTTACTTTTACAAGCCGTGGGCTATCCTAATAGGGACTGGGAGTGGCCAGAAGTTGTTTAAAGGGGTGATTACGGTCCACGTTTGATCTCTTAATTTTAGGATTTTGCGCCGATTCTCGATGTCTAAGGAATGGTCTGGCTTCAATTCGGTTCTGTCTTCTTCCCACAATAAAAGTACTGGCTTAACGTTTCAAGCATACTTAGTGGCCTGTCACACTTACCATATACCGAACAATCAACAGAGAAATGGTATACTTAATGCAAATGATGATGTAAAGATATTGAAAAGAGAGGCAGAGGCGAGATCTTCATGGATGTTTCAGATTCCAGTTACCTAGTTTCCAGACTCCCAAATATATATTTTCTGAATTTTTCAAACGAGGCCCACGAATCATGAAAGATTTATTGTGATTTCGAAATAGAATGTCCTTGGGGTTAATGATATATTGAATGATCTAGTTTCTGAGTTCTCAATTACTGCCGCACTCGCTTCAACTAGTATATGTTTAAAGAATTCTAGTACAACGTCGGTGGGCTTAGGAAAAACTTATGTATTGGCTAGCTTAGTAGCTTTTACAAAGAAGATTGGATGTAGCTTGAATTATCCAGCTTGTATATTCATCAAGCTTAACGAAAATTAAATCGCTCAAAAAACAAATCAGCTAACAAAGTACTTCTGATCTTTAATTGTTAATCTAACTCTAATGATAAACTTTATTCAACACTAATTAGTCAAAAATTTAGGGTAGATCTGGGTGTGAAAAAATTCAATGGTTCATAAGAGTTTGAGTAATGAGCAGTAAAGTAAGGAATAAAAAAGAACGTTTTAAGGAATACCATTTTTCTATTTGATGTTAGTTGAAGCTCGGGTGAATTTCATGAGCTTGTATCAACTTGAGTTGGAGTTGAGTTGATAAAAATTCAGCAATGCCAGTATTGCCAACTGGTACAGAGATGTACACACGTGAGTTTAGTCACGTATCTTAATGGCACTAAAAAATACGCTTTAGAGTCAAATTTCCCTATGGATGACCTTGTTATCCATCTAGACATACTCTCAGCTAATGCTTGGCCTACAATCTGCTATGGAAACATGCTCAAGTGGTATATTGACATTAGCAGCTTGGGGTGAAAACACAGACGAAAAATTAGATTGACTTTCAACTAAGTTGATAGCCCTGTAATGAGAGTTTAACATATTTTTAGGGAGTCTTAAGAAATCAAGTTGTCTGTAGCTTCTAGAACAGAAAACAATAATATATATATATATTAATGCTGTTTTTAACATTTTATTGATGGCCATCTTCTGTTTTAATTATATTAATTGAATATCAAATTATTGTTAGAAAATCTATCTAATTTGGATGACTGTATTTTCTTTCTGTGTTGAAAATAAATTAAAATTACAATGAAATCGATTACAATTATATAGTTGGTAGGTGAATCTTATATAGATATGGGAACTATGAGAAAAATCAACAAATTGGAAAATGTAACAGTGATAACAGAAATCAGCATAATTTTTGGAAGCCAATAAATTATTTAATAATCAAATAATGTTATTAAGGTTATCATCTAAGTAATGAATACACAACCATGATCAGTCGTGACTAATTAATTTTTAGAAGACAAAAAGTTCCTCAGAGCCTCTGCCAAATTACTGAAGAAAAATCAAAAAAACTGAAAGCAAATAATTGAGGACCGATACACCAATTAATAGCAATATGATCCACAATTGCTAATCGGGAAAAATAATTGAATTTTAACAAGCAAGTCATAAAACTCAATTCTTCAAACGCAAAAGAGATATAGCCATTATCAACATATAGATCAGTAATTTAAAATTTCCTCATTTATTTCAAAAACGCAGCCCGACTTGGCTTGACTATATATGCATACGTTCATCTTTATTTAATTTGTCAATGGCATCCCTTAATGTAGCAGCCTTCTCTAAAGCCAATCATGTTAACACATATGCTGGTACCTTTTAATTTCTTATACATCATTTTGATTTGATATCTATATAATCTTTTAACAAAAACACTGGAATTGAGTTTTCTTATATTAAGGGGAAAGTTGGCAGAGCTTGTATCGTTTTAAGGAAGAGAAAGGACTTGTTTTATTATAAATATTGTATAAAGTAAATAAAGATAATAAGAACAGGAAAAGATACGGATTATAAATGGTGAAGAGAATCGAAATGGGTGGATGAAAAAAAGGGCATTTCGTAAGAGAAAGATAATTAAATAGTAAAAGTGGAAATGGCTGGATAGATATTAAAAATTCATTTCCTAAGATAGCGATAATTAAGGAATAAAAGTGGAAATTACTGGATAAAGAATAAAAGGTCATTTTTTAAGAGAAAATAAGTAAGATAAAGGCAAAGAAATAAAGAAGAAAATAGGGAATTATGTAACAGGTTTCATATGATCAATTTTGATCTTGAGACACTTCATCTCTACAGTCGAGGCAAAATTGATCATAAAACTTTTATAGGCCTTTATGACAACTTTCACAAAAATGACCTTCACAAGAATGATTATTTCTTTTTGTAGCCATTGTCCAAACTCTGCAACATCTTTTTTTCCGTAACTTTCTGACATTTACTTTTATTATTATCTAGCCAGACTAGCTACACTTACCTTTTGGTTTTTTACTTTTGGTTTCAGTTCGAGCATATGTATCTCTTTTGAAATATTGCTTTCATTACTTACAGAATTATTAGCCAAATCATATCTTGAGTAAAAATTTAGTTAAAATTCGTGAGGTGGTTCCATCCTCTCTTTTGATTTCATTAAGTAAAGTATCTGAATAAATAACAAAATAAATATATAAAAATAACACCAAAACCTCATAATCTAATCTTTGTATCTACACCAGATCCTTGATACAAAATTTCCATCTCAAATGAACCAACATAAATTTTCATTAGAGCATACGAGTCAACTTTCAAGTTACCATTCAATGCAGCTCTGAGGATATCCGCCCCTATACCTGAACCCGCATAACTGATGGGTATCCTAGGAGTATGGTAAACTCCAGGTGGTACAACTAACATTTGTGGTTTACTGATGTATCCCAAAGTTGCACCATCGTGTGAAGCCTTACCTTCCAAAATCTGAATCATCACCTCTTGATTATCAATTGGATTAAAAACGGTTAATTCCATATCTGAAGTCATTATATGCATTGTCGAGCCCACCAAAAACATAGATTTATGTGGCGTATCTTTCTTTTCCCATGATGGCTTAACTTCGCCATCATCTTCAATCGGACTATCTATTTGAGGTAGTTCTAAACTAAAAGATAATTGAGATAATAATGTAGAAAGACTTGGGGAATTATCAATGGAATCGCTTTTACCAAACAATGTAATTTTAGGAGTTAGCCCAGAAGCCAAACGGCCGACTAATTCATCAATAACTATTCTCTCCATTTCATTATGAACTTCTAATGCAATGATTAAGGTAAGATTATTAAATTCATTACTCGAAGTTATTTGAAAGTGGTCAAAGGTAATAGCACCAATATCAGACCTGTTAAAGTTGAGTCCAAATCTAGATACAATTGAATTATCAATATCAATGTTGAATGGATTTTGAATTCCTAGATCAATAAGTACTTCTAGTCTATTATCTGCAGAATCAAGTAATGACATTGAATTTAATTTTGGTCTTAACTTCCCAATTAACCTATTTGTGCTGGTGGAGTTAATTGAAATTGAATGATTAACAGAAATTGAGTGTAGTGTTGTATTCAAAAACTCAGATCTTAAACAAGTTGAAAGGTTTGCATGTAAGCTTATCTCAACAACTTCTTCATTCAAGACACTTCTAATTATATCAGCAGTCTTATTGTAGTCATCAATTATCATTGTTGAGTCTCTCATTGATCCAGTGAATGAATGGAACTTGAATAAGCCTGTAGAAAAATTATCGACATTAAGTTCTGCTATCTTAATCTCGTTGTTAAAGATAGAAACGATACCCCAAATTGAATCGATCATAAAGCTTGGAATATGTCTAACCTGGTCAGGTAAATTAACTCCCGCATTGAAATCTGACGAGACAGATAGTAGGCCATCCTTAATTTCTGATTCAATATCAGCAACTGTGAAATTAGAAACAGGATTTGGCACAGGAAGTTCAAGTTTAGAAGCTGGAAGTTCAAATCTTAATTTAAGCATCTTAACCAATCTACTTAGCCACCTAGGTAAATTGTTATTGCTGGTTGTCTGACCTGTGATTATAAAATTAATAGTATCATTATTGAAAAATGACTTTATTGTTTTAGCAATTGGTGAAACATCATTCTCACAGGAAGTGGAAAGATTTTCATCTATTACGGGAATTTTAAAGGATAATGGAACAATAGATTCTCTGTCGGATAATAAATCAAATTGTTTTATTATCAAATTGGAAAGAAAATAACTTGAATTATGTAGACAACCTGGAATCTCAACATTAAAATTTAGTAATGGAATATTCTTAAATTGAACAAATTTTAAGAGTGAATTCGTAGATATAAGTAATGATGTGTTAGCAAGTATAACATTATCTTCAATTGTATCAAATGTGGACTCTCCTATCGAAATTTCAGAAATTATTCGCTGGATAAATTGTGATTTATTAATCTCGAGTTCAATTTCCCTATTAACACTAACAGATTTCAAATCCAAGTAAGAAAATTTCACACCAGTTTGAAAATTAAGTTTCAGTTTAATATCGGATATCTCATTATCATTTTCCAATAATTTGTTCATTAAATTGGCTGAAGCAGCGGGTATAACATCAACATTGCAGCTACAATGTAATTGGGAAACATAATCATTTTGTAAATTAATTTTAAATTCTTCTCCACTAAAGTCAACATTTAAGACATGATCCATCGATGAATCATCAATTGACAGTAATATTGGAATGGCCGTGGTTGGCCATAACGTAATAATACCCAACCCACCGATTTGTCTCATTAAAAACTGTCGATAAGTGTTAGTTATTTGTGAATAGTTAAACATCACTGATCCCTCCATATCAATATTGACACCCGATTGGTGTAATTGTGTGATATTCAAGCTATCAATTTCGTAGACCAATGAGTCTTTTATACTTTCATTGATGGTAAGATGAATAAATATTGCATTACCTAGAATAAAGGCTAGTAATGAAACAATAACGGAAATAAAAGTCTTAGAAACTATCTTTCCACACTTACTATTCTTTGATAGGATTTCATCTACTAAGTATTCTTGTGAATCTATTGACGATAAAGATGGTGTGGGTATACTGTCGTATCGGTGTAATTCATTGGACCTTGCGGTTGCTGCTGATAATAGTGGTTGTCTTTCCTCATCGAACTGCTCTGGAGCGGCTCCTAAAGATTCTTCAAATAGACTATTAGTCATATTGACAGTGTCACTTTGTGTCCTTTCTGGATAAAGAAACAAACTTGTTGTTTACAGAAAGGACTAGTAGTTTTAAGAAACATTGTGCATGGTTGAGATTCTTCTTTTTGTTGTTAATGAACCTTATCGCATCAGGTCTTTCGCACAAAAACTTACGTAAGCAGATAAACCTACAACTAAAGCTATTATTGTTTTTAATTCTTTTTACAAGGACAAAGCATCAGAAAGCTAAAGTCTATTTCAGTAATACATTTTCTTTTTTCATATTTGTTTATTTGATTGGCATTTAAGCTATCTAGTTACTCAATTTTGTTCATTCAACCTTATTCTATTTTTATTTGCTCTAAATTCATTTACTTTATTAATTCGTCTTTCCGGTACTGTTTATTTTTTCCAAATAGGATGAGTTGAATAAGAAAGAATTACAAAATCAAATTTCTAATAAGGGTATTTGATGGTGATTGTGGTTGATTCTTCTTGAGTTCAGTTTCCAGCTGGTTATTCCCAATTGATTCAGCACTTGTCACTGTCACTTTCTATGTAAGATTAATTACAACTAAACTTTTAAACATAAAAATTAAAAATTAGAAGGTTGTTTTTTTCTAAATTATTTATTATTTTTTTAACAGTTTTGTATAGTTCCTTATTCTCTGTGTAGTCCCCACGTACAGAACTAAATTTATTTATTCAATCATCGGCAACTGAATACCGGATACATGTTACATAATTGCCTATTTTTTCCTTTTTCTTCTTAGGAAATGACTTTATTCTTTATCCAGACATTTCTACTTCATTCTTTTCTCTTACGAAATGAGCCATTTTGATTCTCTTCAATATTTATAATCTGATTTTTTCCCGTTTTTATCATCTTTATTTACTTCATACAAGATTTATAATATGTCTTTTCTCATCATAAAAACGGTACAAGCACTGCCAACTTTCCCCTTAATATAACAATACAACAAATACAAAAATAAATTAACTTATAATAAATAAAGCAATAACACACTAGCAGAGAGATAAAGTATCAAAGGAAAAAAGGAAAATAGAAATAATGATAATACATCTATGTATAATTTATAAAATCGAATAAAAGCAAAAAGAAAAAAAAAAACAATTACAAAGAATAAAGGTAAAGCACACTCTAATCATAATTTAGAATCAATATAATCTTCATCTAAATAGTCACTTAAAACTTTTGCACTTGGGGCTATGGTCAAAGGAACTTGGCATTTCCATTCACCAGTTTGGCCAATTATTGCATTATTTGAATCTTCTTTAATGATAGAATAATCAGTATTTAAATCATTTGAAACATAATCAACTAACTCCTCAGTGTATTTAAAATGAGGAAAAGCTTTAACGAATGCTTCATTTGAAATAACTGCTTTAACAATTTCAGGATCAAATATTGTATCTCCCATAGTTAAGTTATCAACAACAGCATCAATTTCATTGTGAGGGTATTCAATTGAATCATATTCAGGATAATTATAAATGAAATTTGAAATTGATGATTTAATAACTGTTGAAATTGATTGTTCTGGAACAATTTGAGATTGTAAATGAACAACCAAAGAACCATGAGATTGTTTATTTAAAATCATATTTGAATAATAGTCTTTCAATTCGGTTAAAGTAAAGTTATTCAAAACTTCAACATCAGTTTCACGTCTATCAAAATCATAATAACCTGTAGCGATTCTATTCCAAAATCTTGATTTTTCTTCTCTTAAATTCTTAACTTTTTGTTGTTTTTTAGAGATAACAGATTTAACATATTTATCAAATTCTTCTTCAGACATCGAATTGATTTTGTGACCCATCTTAGTTAAAAATCTATTAATTCTAGTTAATAAATAAGCAGTTGGTCTTTCACTTTGAATTAATAATCTTAACCCAAACGTAGTTCTTGTCTCTCTTAATCCTGAAAAAACAACATAACCTAATTGTTCATTTGTTCTTAATCTATTGAAAAAAGGTTCATGCAAAATTTGACCAATCAATTCAGCCATAACTCGTTCAGACTTTTCATTGGCAATTTCACCACACTGTAAAAAAACTTCAATACAAGAATTAATATTTTGAGGGTCATCGTTCTTTTTAACGTAGTGATAAGTATGATCTGTTGGTAAATTCAATGATCTTCCTCTTGTAAATTGAGATTGAGTTAAATTTAAAGATCTTGTTAATTGCTCTTCGACATATTGACTGATTGTAATTGCATGTTTTTTGGAATAATTACCAATTATTAAAACTTCGATGAAACAGATATTTAATAAATTAGCAGCATAATACTTTAATGAATCAAAGTTAACCATATCTAAAGAATCAATTTCATCATCAACTAACCAAGAACCTTCATTAATTAAACCTGAAATAATCGGACCAACCTGATTATAAGGAACAGAATAACCAAAGTTTTTCAAAGACTTTGATAATTTTTCTTTAATAGCATCAAATCTTAACTTTCTTTCCTTATTCCAGATTTGATCAATTTGATTTGGATCAGTAAAGCTGATTAATCTATTAACAACAGCATCCAGTAAATTTTCTAATTTATGTGAATAACCAATGACATCCATTGATAAACCTTCTCTTGCCACATTTATTTCATAAGATAAACCAGCAATAGAAGCTAAATAGGAAGTTGAATTTAAATCATCATCTAACATTTCAACAAACAAAGACATTAATAAAGAATTCAATGGAGTTGAAGTTGAACCTGGTAAATTAAATTTTAAAGTAACAGCTGATCTTGGTCCACCTAATTTTGTATTAACTTTATACCAAATCTTAGAATCATTATTCGTTTGAATTAATTTTGGGTAAACAATTGATGTGGAATTATCGTTGTCATCGTTGTCTTCAACTAACCCAAAATCAGTAGGAATAAAATTATTTCTCTCAGGTAATGAGTAAGCATCATCAAGACCTAAACCTCTATAATAAATATCACTTAACTCATTAGCGAGGGTTTCATCTAGTCTTCCTGAAATATATTCAGTACCATACCATTTTTCTTTTTGAATATCTTTCGAATTGGTTTCATTAAAAATTTCTTTAGCAACTAACATTGTTCTGAAATTTGATGGATTCAAATGATTTGCAAACTTTGAAATTAAGCTTGGGTCATATTCTCTTATTAAAGTTGAACTTAATAGATATTCAGGTGGAATTGAAACAATTTCAGGAAGATTTGATTCCTTTATTGGATCATCAATTTTAACATTATAAAATTGTAAGTTGTGTAAAGAACCTGCTAATCTTGAAGCGGTAACGGAAGCTCCTGTTTTTTGTCTAAATTTGAAAGCAGATAAAGCTTGATCCTGCATTTCTTTAAAAATCCATTCTTGAGGGCCTTGTAATTGTAACATTTTAATGTATTTGAAAATATCCTTAATAATCTCTTGATAATTGCTTAACCCAATTGAAGTCAGCTCAACTTCAACGACAAAATCTGAATAACCAGGAGACACATTAACATTACCTGCAGATAAACCATTAGCCCAACCTTTCTCCTTTAGATTGTATAACAGAGAACCTTTTGATTCATGACCTAATAAATGAGATAAGTATTTACAAGGCAAAGACTTCCAAAAAGGTTGAGAATCTGGGATTGGGAAAGATAATTGTAAAGATCTTGATTCCATAATTGGTTTGGCCTTGATAATATTTCCAACATACTCATCGGAATCAAAGGGAGAAGGAGCAAAAATGGGTTTTGAAACATCTTTGTTAACAATTGGAGAGAATTTTTCAACTGTCCATTTTCTTAAAATATCAATTGGCTCATTTGAGACGATAACTAATCTCATCAAATTAGAGGAATATAATTTATCATGGAATTTTATTAATTCATTTCTAACATCAAGGCCTTGTGCCAAAGGAGTTTCGCCTAAAGTAATTTTATTACCAGTTGAAAAACCATTATAAGGATGTTTTGGATTTGTTGTAGATTTTGATAATTGATACAATCTCCAATTATCATTTTGTAAATTCTTCTTATTTTCAGAATCAACAGCTTTAATTTCTCTATCTTTACAAGAAGGGTCAAACGTTGGAGAAATGAAAAACTGGGCAAATCTATCCAAAGCACCTTCCATTGCATGGTTAGCAATTTCAAAGTAATAGTTTGTATGAACAGAAGAAGTGAAAGCATTTGAAAAACCTGAATTTTTGGATAGATAAGACGAATATTCATTTTCGGAAGGATATTTGGCAGTTCCCATGAATAGCAAGTGTTCACAGAAATGAGCTAAACCTGGCAAATTTTTAGGGTCATTGAAAGCACCAACGTTCACGTCCAAAGCGGCAGCCGACTTGTCAGTAGTTGGGTCATTGATCAACAAGGCGATGAGCTTGTTTTCCAACTGGATAATCTCGTACTGCCTGTTATCGATGTCAGACTTTTCCAGGTTGTTGGAAATAACGGAGTACTTTGAAGTGGTCATTGAGGAGTCTTTGGGTTGTGTTAGTAATATCGTTGTAAGTACTACCAACAGGGAAAAGAGCTGGTACGTACAATTGCAAAGAGAAGATCTGTCAATTTTGGTGAGTCTCTTGAGCCCTTTATGAAACACGGGCCTTATGTAGTTCATCAGCAGCTACTGGTGGAAAGAAGCAGTACAGAATGGTGATTGGCCACTGAAGTAAGCGAAAGCTTTATCTACCTGGTTTTTATTTATCATTTATGGAGCACCTACACGGTATACAAAATTATATTTAGTTTAGACAGAATCGTCGTCAAACACCCAACTGCTCTGGAGAGGGTTGACAGGCGCCCTTTTGCAGTAGTCAGAGTCACCAGCTGGCCTGCTGGCTTCAGAGTTTCCCGAGAGCATGGACTGGATCGAGAGAGCCACAGACAGAAGGGTTTGGGTGGGAGCCCAGCCGTCGTACAAGATGTTCAAACAGATGTGGCCGTTCGAATAGACATGTGGATGGAGAGGGATAGAATATGTAGTGGCTGAATATGGGTCCTTTTTGATGAACTGCACCTGAGGTTGCTTGAACGGGTACTCCTTATCGATGATGTACTGCAATCGGTAGGTTTCGTCTTCCGGATACACTGGGTTACCTTTGATCTGGAGGTCGATGAACAAAACAGACAAAATATCAGCCTGTTGCACTAGATTCATACCATCACCTTTCTCTTGATCCCACTTGCTTAGCTCTTTCATCACTCTTTTAGCTGAGGCACTCTTTCATGTGGAGGGGGTAGAGCACGATGACAAAGGAAACTCATGAAAGTTGGAACAATTTTCAATTATACAGTAAAGTGTGATTGATGTGTATCTGGGATGACTAGATGGGATTGTTGGGTGGTCTTGTGTCATATTCCCCTTGAACTAGGAAAAATGGTTGCTATAAATGATCTGTTGATTCTATCTAAAATTGGTTTGGGCAGGTGTACGGGTGTGAATGGCACCTATCAATCATGATTTTGATTATTATGACTGTTTTCGCAAACTTTCATTGGTTTTTACAAATGAAGAAGGGTTGGAGTCAGACAAAGGCGATGGCGTTTACCTTTTATGATAACTGCAAAAGCAGAATTCAGTTGATGTGTTTTCGATAAATCTGGAGTTCGTTTCCGATCAATTTTTAAGGATTTACGCAATACGCTAGAGCAGTGGCTTTTAAAACAATAAAACATTATAATTCAATCAACTAATTCATTAAATTTCATGATATACCTGGCTTTAAATCAATCACAAAAGAAAAGACATTACAGAAGATTCTTGAGAACTAATCAAATTCAAGTCTAGAGTCCATGACACGAACCCATTTTCCAAGTCCCATTTTCAACAATTAATCTCTAGAGATGTAACTGCTGTTAACAAATTCCACCTCAATTCATCCAAAGATAGCTACCAGCAAATACAGTCTCGGTACTAGAGGTAAATCCAATCCGACAGCCAGACCCCTACCTTAAATAGGATCTGCTAATCTACACAGCCATGAACCTTCTCAGTTGAGAATCCTTTTTTTGAGAATGATAACTGGATCTCATCGCAACCACTTTCTCCTTACTCTGTATCCACTAGGAACCAAAAGACACAACTACTCATACTGCTGGTCATATCAATTCCATGCTATCGTGATCTAAAAACTCCTTCTGCTTGTGAGAATGCGGTTCAGCAAACTAACCTTTGCAAGTTAAATTCCTTGTAGATCAAATATTTGGTTAGTTGTATTAGTGGTATATCTCTACCCAGATTATCCAGTCACCTACATACAATCCAAGTCCATTTTGAAGGTACCTGCTATGAATTCGTGTTTTCAACAGCTCCTTTCCACACACCTTCTTCCTTCTTCCTTCTTCCTTCTTCCTTATTCTTACACCCTTTAGCTCACATCCCTTTCTCTCCTCAATGACACACCCGTGCACCATTATTGTCCGTTCTAGAACCAGTCTCCTCTCTGTTTACGCAAGTGCTATAATTAGCAGCCGCTGCCTCCGCTACTGCGCTATGATTGGTCCGCTGATCAAAACAATTGCCTCGAGGCTACGAGCCTAATTAGTCGAGTCCACTAACTCTTTTAAAGGTTTATTTTCAAACACTTGTTTTTCACCACCTATAAATCACTCCTTTTTCCCTTCTGCTCCCATCAGTTTATACCTATAATCTCCAAAACACACACACACTCGCTCGCTACAAAATGGTCTCAACTAACTTCGTCTTCCCTCTAGCTTTAATCATTGCCTCTTTCGTTACTCCAACTTTGGCCACCCCTCCAGCTTGTCTACTGGCCTGTGCTTCATCTGTTGTCAAGTCTTCATCTGAATGTAACGCTTTGAATGAAATTGCATGTGTCTGTGAAAATGAATCAGATACTTTATTAGAATGTTTATCCTCTACTTGTCCAAGTGGTGATGCTGATGCTGCAACAGAAGCCTTCGATGACTTGTGTGACTCTGTTGGTTCAAGCGTTTCAAGTTCTGCCTCTGAATCTTTAGCAAGTGAATCAGAATCTGCTTCTGCCAGTGAATCGGCCTCTATCTCTACCTCTGAATCCGCTTCTGAAGTCTCTTCAGCATCAGGTGCTGCCTCATCTACTGCAGGCAAGGCTTACACTTCTGGCTCTGGCTCTGGTTCAGGTTCGGGTTCTACTGGTTCCGCTTCAGTCCCAGTTTCCTCAGTCGCTTTAACCTCAGTTGAATCTTCAGCTATCACTAAGACTGCTCACTGTTCAGGTGGTTGTAACTCAACTTCCGCAGGTAGTTCTCCAACTGGTGTTGAAACTTTCTCTGAAGGTGCCGCCAACAACTTAGTTTTAAACGGTGCTGCCTTTGCTGCTGCTGGTGCTTTATTCTTAGGTTTATTATAATTTGATTTTTAATAACTTCCAATCTTCTATAAAACTATTGAATTGTTTCATTCAATGTTCTTGATATAAATCATATCTTTAATTTAACTATATTTTAATTTGCTATTTCTTTTCGTTTTGTTTATTTTACATTCATTTGAAATTTCTAAAAAAGGTTTTTCATTACTATTGGCTTCTTTATATCTGTGTATTTTTTTTTATTTTAACTCATCTCTCGATACCTGCATTTACACCTTATTCATCATTAACTGTAATTGTTTACGCTTTGTTTCAAACTTAGGTTACGTGGGGCACGCAAGGAGGAGCATTACGTAAGCCTCACGCTGATGCGCGAGCTGCTGCTGATCGAGGTTTGAATTTGAAACAACAAAACAAACTGAACTTTTGGCGTTTTCATACTTTGTACGTACTTCCTTCTTCTTTCTACTACAATCTCATCCGTCGCCATGTTCGACTCTCTACCAATAGATGATTACAAGGCCAACTTGGAAGCCATCCTTGACAATAAACCAATTCTTCATGGCAACATGAAAGGTCAACTATTGAACAAACAAAAGTTTATGAATGATTTAAATGATTTTGACTTGATTTTAAGAAAACACGTTCCTTTGAAATATTCAAAGTACTTTTATTTTCCAAATGAGAAACCTTCATTTGATGATGATACTGATTCCATTGAATTAACCAGATCCATTCCTGTTCCGTCTTATAATCTAAGTCCTCTTAAGAAACAGCAACCTCCACAATCTTCTTCTGCTTTGAAAGATTCACAAAAGTTGATGAATGACTTATTTTCAAAGGATAGAAAACAATATCATAAAAAAGGATCCTCTGTTAGATTTAATAATGATTCCGATGACCCTAGTTTATTGTTAAATGAACCTTCTTATATTCCTCTTAAGAATTCTCCGATATCTTCTGAGATTAGCTCTGCTAAATTTACTATTGAAGAGTTGAAATCTCTCAAATTGGAAAATAAAGAGCTATTACGAATGATTCATTCGTTGCAATCTAAAGTGTCAAGATATGAAGAATCAAATAATGATCTGAAAGTTGAGAATCAAAACTTGAATAAGCAACAACAACAACAACAACAGGAGAGATTAACTACATTTACTCCTCAGTATTTAGATGAATTAATTGATTTACAATCAGATCATGAAAAATTGAAAAGACTTACAAAAGAAATACAATTTAAGTTGAAAGTGAAAGTTGATGAATGTAATAGACTTAAAGTTGAATTATCTCATCTAAAGTCACCAAGCTTAACAACCATTGATAACGATAACTCAAAAGAACAGGTACTAGATTTACAAGATGAATTAGGTTTAATTGATTCACAAATAAAAATTTTGAATAAGAAAAAATTACAGCTACTTGAAACGCAAAGGCATAGACAGAAGGAACACCAAAATCAATTTAGTAAATCAAAAAACCCAGCCGATAAAAGTAGTGTTACGAATATTCAAAATTATTTCAATGTTTCTGAAAATTCTTCTAAGAAATTACTGAATGATTTGATCGATCCAGTTAAACTCCAAGACTTGTTGACTAGATTGGGTGAAAATGGTACAGACATTTCTTCGGCTGATTCTGTTCCATCTGCTGATAAGCAATCTTATTCGCCACAAATTGATTATGTTGGAGCTAACACCCCTCTACAAAAGGTTAATATCCCACAAAAAGAACAATTAATCACAAAAGTTACATCGTCAACTTCATCCACTCCAGGTTTTATAAGAAAACGTTGTCAGGTCTGTAATACTTCAAACTGCACTGCATCTCATTCTTCCACTGAATCGCAGGATGACGGCTTAACTTCATTAATTGCTAAAATAGGAAACTCACAAAATCATGATCTGGAAACTATAAGATTATTAGATATTTTATCAAAAAATAATGGTGGTAAATCAAAGCAGAAGACTGCTGTTTGGAGTTAGGTTCATTCTTGTTTAAAAACTTTTTGGAAAAAAATCAATTTACAATTAGTTGATTACTCTTGCTCTGTTTTTTTTTTTTTCTTATTCTATATGTATCTTAGTTAGAATTGTATATTAGTTACCTCATTTTTTAAAATATTATCATTTACTTTGCATTATTTTTCAAACAAACAAAAAACGGGCATCGATAATTAGTATTCAAAATATAAAATCAAATAAGTTCAACGCTTTTTACCTTTCTTCTTATTCTTCTTTGATTTACCAGAACCACCGCCAGTGTTGGTTTTCTTCTCTTCTTTACCAGCAACAGCTGCAGATGAAATGATGCTCTTTTCATCTTTCTTTTCAATAACTGGAGTGACAGCAACAATGGTCTTATCAACTTTAACATTACACAAAATAGATGAAATGCCATCCAATTCAACAATTTTGTGATCTTCTTTCTTTTCCTCATTTTCTGTATTCTCTTTTGATTGAACTTTTTGAGTAATTGAAATACCATTAGGTCCAAAGAAATTCATCAATCTGTTAAATTCCTTAACTTTATATGTTTTGAACGTTAAACAGTTACCTAATTTATCATTGTATGTTTTAAACTTTATAATTGTACCTTTCGATCTAGTTTTTGAATGGGTATACGTGATTGAAACTCTTGTTCCAGAAGGATTTGCCTTGACGGCCTGTTGAGTGATCTGTATATAGTTATCTATGTGCTTTATGTGAGTCATGTTACTGGATAGTCTTTCTTTGTTGATGGTCGTCGACTACTTTTTAAAACAGAACCTTATCTGTTTGTTGTTTGTACTTCGTTCGTCGTTGAAAATTAACTGGATGCACCAAAACAAAAAAAAAAAGCCGCACTTCTTACTTTGTGTGGAAATTTGATATTTGATTCTACAAAATATTATCCTTTATTAAAGAATTGTATTAAAAAGTGAATTTATACAGTATATACAAGTTTGATTTCTAAACAATTAGTTCTGTTCAAAAACGAAAAGATCCTCTTCTTGTAATTTGTCATTTTTGAACTGTTTCAATGGCTCAGGAACAGTGGTTAATTGCTTTCTTTCAATATCAGTTAAAACTTTTGGTAATCTATCACCTAAAGTTTTTAGGTTGGCTTCCAAAAGTTCAGAAAGATAATAGTCCAAAAATTTCTTATCTTTTTGCTTATAACCTGCTCTAATGATGAAGAAAAAGGTATAAAAATTTGGTGCAGTATTACCTTCAGTTTTACCTTTAACGTATTTATAAAATTGGTCAATCGCCTTTAGATCTGATTGATTCGCAAAACCATTAAATATTAAATTATAATATGGTGGTACTAATTTAAGGCCGATTTTTAGACCTTCTTCAAAAAAACGCAATGCGGTTTCCATGTTACCGATAGCTGCTTGACTCGAAACAAGTGAAGTATAAGTTAATTGAGAGAATTGGAAGCCAGTACTTTTTAAATAATCAAATAATGCTAGACCAATTTCATTTGTATGTGGATCTCTAACTAAATTGGAAATTAACATTGTAAAGGTGGATTGATTTAATTTAATACCATCATTCTGCATGGACTTCAACAAATTAACCATTTGAGAAGAAACAGAAGTAATACCAGCACCTGAAGCCATAGCCATTTTCAAATTCAAATCAATAACAATAGTCCATGTTGCAGCATCTAGTTCGACGTGTGGATCAGAAAGCAATGAATCAAATATTTCACTAGCTCTCTCAACATCACCATTCTTGACTAATGCACTTAAGTAGTTATTGTAAAATTTAATATCTGGTTTAAATCCTTCTTCTAGGTATAACTTATAAAGACCATTAGCCTCCTTCAACAATTTTTTATTTAATAAGCCAACCAACATGGATTCTCTGATTTTATTGTTAACAAGCTCTGGGTTTGTCTTCTTTAAATTGGAAATAACTTCCAATGCTTTATTCAATTCATTAGATAAAATATAACCTTGAATTAAGAAAAAGTAGGATTGAGAATTTGGTGCAACCGACTTGGTTAATAAACTCCAAACACTTTCAACTCTTTTTAATCTTTCTGCCCTATTCAATTTAGCATGTGCACTTAGTAATTCATTCCATAATTCAATAGTCAATGGAATGTTTTTCTTTGGTAACTCAGAAAAAATCTTTAATGCATTTGGGATGGACTTATCGATGATATAGATTCTCATAATATGAGCCCAAATCTCGGGGTTCAATTTAATATTCTTTGATTCAGCAATTTTCAAATTCTTGTTGATGATTTTCTCGGTACTTGTATTACGTTGTAGATGTGCAGCATTCATAGCTGATGACCAGCTTTCCACATTATTTAGATCAATTGTATCTTGAACAAATTTTTTCCACTCGCTAATAACAAATTCTTTTTTATCATCTTCCAAACCACGAACCGTATACATATATTGACGTAATGAATGAATCCCAATTTTAGAACTTAAATCACCCAAAATTAGTTTGACAAATTCAACATCAGCTGATGTTTTATTTTGAAATAATGATAAGAAATAAGATGTTATACCTGCACTAGCAAATTCCACTTGAGGAGTCGATGATTTACTGCCATGCTTTGATACTCTAGCCGTACCAACAGTGAACGATTCAGGATTCTCTTTTGTATATTCTAACCCTTGGATCCAAAGAGCTAAAGCACCAGAATAATCAGCTTCGATCAATAGTTGACCAATGACTCTCAAGATATGAGAGAAGTGAGCAATCTTACGTGTCATTAAAGTGTTTAATAACTTTTTAAAATGGAATGAATCTTGAATATTATTATCTTTATTTAAGGCGTTTAATTTTGTAAATAAGTTGTGACCAATACCGTTCATAAATGGAGTTGGAATACTAGATGTTGCAAGTTCGTCAACAGCAGAATATAGTGTGGAGATATCTATGTCACCATCACGACATAAAATACTTAAAGAAAGCCCTTGGGATAACTTTGACTCTCTAGCTGCTTTGTAAGTTTCAGCACGTGGAGGTCTTTCCTTGCCTTTCCTTTCCTTTGGCTGTTGTGGTTGTTGTGTTCTTGGTGGGGTGGAACTTTGAACTTGTTGGTCTGAAGCTTTCGTCGAGTTAAACCTAAGTAGAGTTGCTCTTCCAGCACCTAAGCTTGGAATGACCTTGTATCTTGCCAGTCTCAAACTTTTCGACAACATTGTTTCTGTGTATGATTTAGCACTGGATGGTTACAGAGTTAGTAAGTAAAAGGACTGCTGAAGTTGAAGTTGAAGTTTTGGTGGACGACCGAAAATTTTAATTTTTCGAAGAGCGTTCTGATTTTTTGAAAGACACTCTATTCTAGTCTACTTATAGAGCATGTTCCTATCTGTTACTTGGACTGAAATCATGATTATATCTATTTCCAGATATAGCACAATTCTGTATTTGTTGGCTTTTTATCGTGAGTGTTCTATCTTTAAACGAAACATACAGGAACGTATGTGATCGAAATAATTATTGTTATGTTGGGAATGCCCAATTCGGATACATTTCACTTACTCTTCCACTGAATAGCTTACTTCAATATTGGAGAGTTCATTTGTTCGTTATTTTAGATTCCTTGCATTAGGCCTGTCTTCTCCCATCAAAAATTATGCTTACCTGAAAGTTCTCACTAAGCCTACCGCTCACTACGTAATCTGTTTCTTCAAGGTTCATTAAGGTCGATTATATCGATAGAGGCTCATGATCACTCATAACTTGCTTATTTAAAATAGAATGAATTTAAGTTAGTGTTTTTTAGGATTGTTTGGATCCATAATTGATATCTGCTTGATATTACCCGTTAAATAGTTCACCTTTTCACTATTATATGCACACCTCTTCAATCAATTTGTAAAAACTGATATTAGTTGATTTGCATCTTTCTCTGCCATAAGTAATCAAATACAAGTAGAGTATGGTATTTAAGCAAAATGTGCTTAAGACTGTATCCGAAGAGAAAATTCAAGAATGATCATTAGAATTTGAAACCTACCCTTGATTAACAAAAGGAGCTTTTGACTCCACAAAGGCACCCAGATTTGGTAATATTTTTGGCTTAACTTGGTCTATTATAATCCTGATAGAGTTTAATTGATTCCAAATCTATACTCAAAGACTTGTTAAGCACGATTCGACTGCGCAAAGGTCACTAACAAGTAATCCTTTACACACACTCTAAGCTACGGTTTATTGTAACACGTATCAGAAACGAAGCACTAACATAGGGATGAACTGCAATATATAAAGCTAGCAGAGACCCCAGTTACTTATCCCAAGCATAAGTTGTCTATCACTTGAAGGTTCTGTTGTGTATAATAATTAAGTCAGATCAATTCTTAACCTAGTCACTCTTTTACTACTTTATATACCTACTCAAATGAAACAAACTATATTCATTCCTTTACTTTTTCTATTTACAAGACTATCACTTTGCTCTTCCATAATTGAGGCTATAGCTTCTAGAATTTCTGTAATTCATGATTCTGATGCTGCTGCTATTGCTACTACAAATGCTACTAGAACATTAGCTATACCCCTTGCTAATGTAAGAAATAGAGATGTCTATGATGATTATGACAACAACACAACTGTTGAAGTTACAAAACCTAAATATTATAACTCATGTTCAGGTGAAAGTAACGGTATTCCTACTTCTTCGTCTTTAAGAATTGTTACACCAACTTCATATTTTAATCCTCAATCATCAACTAGTTGTTATGGTAATGCCGCTACCACTGCAGATTTAGTCAATACTTCGCCAGCAACTACTTATGACTCCAGGAACTCAGGTGATTCTGAAAGCTATTCAGCATCCTTTTCAGCGGGTGCTTCTAGTACTGTTCTCGGTAATGTTTCACTGGGCTGTGGCGTTATCGATGCTATATCCGAAGAAATGTATAACTCAAATTTTGTTAATCCTCAAAGGCAATCTGGCTATTGTCATTTGGAATTATCCTATACAGCCTTTGCAGAATTAGGAGATATTTTAGAACCGATTGAATGGCTATGATATTGAAGTCATGAGCTTTATCACATAAAACTATTTGTTCTTTTACTTTAGAAATATATCTTGGGTGAACCGTTACTACTGAATGATGAATGGGCTATTTGTTATAAATCATTATTTAATATAACATAAATTATTAAACTTTTATTGCTAAAATCAACTAATGCTTTTAATAACTTCTGTTACATAAGTTAATTGGTGAATTCAGACTAAGATTCCAGGGTACCGTTATACTAAGGAAATGTGGCGCCGTAATAAACCTTTTAGTAAGACAAAACTTGTTATATTATAAATCTTGCATGATAAAAACAGGAGAATTTACAGATTATATATGGTGATTCTAAAGTACCACTTGAACCCGAACCTTGAATAATCTTAAAAACATCATAGGAAGACAAAACTTCAGATAATGGAACTGTAGTATCACCGTATATATATCTCTTAAATTCATCTGCTGAATCAACTAATAATATGAAATCTATATCATTACCTTTGTTAAACAATTTTTGTGGAGTAAATTTTTCATATTTAGAGCTCGTGGAAGCCTTTCTTTCTGTGTGCATATATATGCTTTTGAACCATTATATCAATTGAATTGGTTGATTGGATGATGGATGATGAATTGAGTTAGAAATGTGGCTGTTTGGGCCGGGGAGTAACAACTTATTTTGCTTTTTAGTCTATTACTTATGCAGCATAAGCTCAGACATATATTCTGTGGGATGCACTATATATGAAATTATTACAGGTTTAATACCTTGGGATGCTAGTCTTGATGTTTCTTCTTTAATGGTTGAGCCTTACGAATCCTCAATAGATTCTTGCTTAAATAAAAGAAAATTATAAAATGTGTTATCAAATAATTTCCTGGTTCCTTCCATTTTACTATATTTTATTCACTTTTCTCTGATTTAGGAAATGCATATTTTTCCTAATTCATCGATTTCGATCTCCTTTCAATTACCTTTCTTCTAATGATATGTTTTTTCACTCACTCTTTTCCCGGTTTTTGGTTAACGACTTAGTTTGAATTACAACATACTCAAATTAGTTGTATTTATGTTGTTGGTTCCTTTTTCATATAACTAAATAAGTATATCTGTTATATCAAGGGGAAAAGTGGCAGTGATAACGGACCTTTTGTTAAAATGAAAAAAAGTTGTTTTATTCTGAATCTGTCTGAAGTATTTAAAAACGATAAAACCAGGAAAATATACGGATTATAAAAGGTTGAAAGAGTATTGAAATGGCTGGATAGAAAAAAGGGCATTGCGTAAGAAAAGGATAATCAAGGAATAAGAATGATAAAAACAGAAAAAGATACGGATTATAAATAGTTGAAAAGAATATTCAATATCCTATCGGAGAGATACCGGGAATTCAATAAACTAAAGCAAGTGTACATTGGAACGGCTAGATTGGGAGATAAAAGGGTGTTTCTAAACACAAGGGATAACTTGAATATGAAACGAACGAAAAGAAATTTAAGATTCAAATAAGAAATCTGTTAATCTTTCTATTAATAATACAGTTTTCTACGGATTTGTACATCTTGTGATTTGATTGGTTATAGTAACTCCTCATAATCTTCTTCTCTTATTTTTTCTTCAAACTCCTCACAGCCAGACCAAGGGGTTTCACATTGAGCTTCCCCCCCCCAGCACAAAGACAAAGATAACATTGCGGGAAAATAAAAATAACCAGACAGGCCCCTCGCAAATCTTGGCCGCCCTTACACCATCAGGAAACCAAAAAGTGGATATTGTCAATGATATTATCAATTAGTCTCCTTGTTATATAATACTCTATTTTCTTTTATTTTATTCTATTTGTTTCTATTAAAATCTATTATATTCTATTTTACTTTTTCATCTTTGTTTCGGAAATGCCCCTCTTCCAAATTCGGCCATTTCTATGTATATATATTTCTTTGATTTAATCACAATGACGTCTTACAAATAAACAAAAGGAAACAGGTATGCGCAGTTGGCCTTTAGTTCTTAGTAACAATACAAACATTGGAGTCTCCGCATTTCAAAGTTTAATTGTGAATCTGTTATTAAATAAGAGATGTTAGAAAGTTGAATACAACTTCAAAAACTCTAACTTTAATTCAAGAAAAAGCTGCGAAGTCATTCATAATTGAAATAGATAGCTATTGTCAAGCACACCATATGCGTTAATATCGACTGACAAATCGAGCCCAGTGCCAACCAAAGTGCAAACAATTGCATTGGATTTGTTAAATTCTGAACCTTATTCTGCCCAAATCTTTCTTAAATGCTCATATATAGCTTGGGATATTTGCCATTCCCATCATCACCAATAAATAATTGTGAAACAAGATCAAAAGACTCGCCAGTAGTATCGACGTAATTTTCTGAAAATTTGAAAAACCAGAATAATACTGTTACATATTCCCTATTTCTCTTCTTTATCCCTTCTTCATTATTCATAATCTGTATCTTTTCCCGTTTTTATCGTCCTTATTTACTTTATACAAGATTTATAATAAAACATGTCTTTTCTCTTCCTAAAACGATACAAGCACTGTCAACTTAAGTAATAACTGTTTTATTTGCATTGATTTAATTTGAAAGGGAACAGGACATCTCTGTTCTCTGTAATCTACACAATCTAGAAAAAGTAAGTTAGGTGATATTTGAAACATTTATGTTTTATAAAGAGCCTATAGAATAGAAAAAAGAAAAGATATAGAGTTTGAAATTAAAGAAAAATAAAACGTTCAAGAACTAAAATATTTAGGATAATCAGAGGTTTCCCAATCCCAGTAGAATGTTAAACTATCTGGAGTATCCTCATTAATATCACAAGCTGAAGCATAATCAACTAAACCTTCTTTAACACCTGAAATATAGTCATCCAGCGGGCAAGAATAACCAGGACCGTCAGAGCAGTCAGGAACAGGGAGAACTTGATCATTCAAAATTAATCTAACATAATATTGATCTTCACCTGAGGTTTCATCATGACATGACAATCTTTCAGTTAGCAATCTACCAGCCAATGACACAATTTCACTAGTTTTAAAGATTCTATCAAAAACCATATGATCAACTGGTAAATCATCCTCATTATCATATAAACCTAAAGCAATAACATATCTTAAAAGATCATCATCATGAGTGAAGGAAAAATATAATTTACCTTCACTTGAACCTTCGTCCAATAACTTAATAGTAGCATAATCCATAGCACTACCAGATGCATAAGACATATTATAACCAGGACCCTTGGTATACCAGTTTCCCAAATCTTTGTGATAAGCGTAAGCAATGAACCCATTCATTGATAAAACATCACAAAATTTAGACTCACCTTTGACATTAGTTTCATATCCACAGTAAGTAGCAATATTGAAAATATTATCGGTTGTTAAGTTAAAACCAGATAATCTATTTTTTTATCAGCTTGTTGTTGAGCATAACTTAAGTTTTCGTCTTCTAAAATTGGTTCAGAATAATCATCTGGGGGGGAATTTGGACAGCCTAAAGTATTAGTTAGTGAATTAGCACCATATTCTGAGATTTCAGGTAACACAACTAATTGGTAGTCACACCGGAAAAGGCATTACCAAAGAAACCTTGTGAAAAAGCGACAGCTGTGTCATAAACTCTCTTTTGGCCTGCAGTGAAAACTGGGGTAATGTCCGAATTGTTAACTAAAGGATTGTATCTCAATCTTAGTTGAGAACCAACTTTAAAAGCATCAGACAAACCAGACTAAGCACCATAAAAAACTTCTTGCTCAAATAATGAAGAATTGGAAACAAAGTAATCATAATCCTGAACAAAAGCAAACGGACCACCATATGAATCGGACTCGGCAGTAGCATACTTTAAAGATTCTAACAAGTTTTTTAACGTTTCACCAGTATCTGAAGTTGGATATCTTTCACCATGTCTCATGATCAAATGTACAAGTGTCTGGAGTTGTTTTGTCGATACCAAGACCTGGAGCTTTATGACCTGCAGAAGCTGTACTTAAATAATGCAAGACATTGAAGAGATCATTGAATTCTTGGGAATAAGCTTTAGGACCCAGTAAAGCCAGTGCTGAATCTGACAAGGCCAAGCAGATTGAAATGATAGCTGTTAAGGAAACCATTATTTTAGCTGATTAATGAAAACTCGAGGGACTGGGCGCATAATAGAGAGTGCTCAAAACACAGGTCATCATAAATTTATAATAAATTAATGTAACCAAAAGAGGTAGCAAACAGCAAGATGAATCAGGAAATTATAAATGACTTTATTTGTAGAATACTGTTTTTTGTTGGGCGTAGTTTCTCTTTTCACCCCATGATCATCAAACTGACAATTAGAATAATAGTGACTAGTCCATTCCATACTACTTTGTTGTACGCGAGGTAAGTATGTTTTTCTAGGTTTTTCAGATTCTTACCCTTACAGCTTCAGCTTCAGCATGCTTATAATATGCGACCCCCGGGGATACTCTTAATTCCAGTGAGGTGCAAGATTAAATCCAGAGAATCCCATTCTTTTGTCCCCTAATCTTATATTCGTTGTTTTTTGTCTTGTCTTGTTATAAAAATCATAGTTGTCGCGAAATCAAGGGCTTATTATTAGACGACAAACCTCGCTCAAATAGATAGAGCTTGAAGTAGGAACGGGGCTTCCCCTGAGTGGAGTATTTACCAAACTTGGCAGGTTCAGGCGGGATACTAATCTTATCAACCTCATTTGATCAGCCAGAGTAAATCTCGGCGATCAGCGATATTGTGTGGTCCAGCTTTAATTGATGGATGATCTTTGGGTCGTAGAAGTCAGATTTTCGAAATAGTATTAGTGATTAATCGCAAGCTTTAGAGTACAAGGCTGATTTTTATTCAAACTTAAGTTAACCTGGTAAACCAACCAGCTACAACACATAGCTGAATTTGTAACTGACTCAAGTATGGTAAACTACGTCGATCGACCCAAACGCATATTATTGGTCACATTGTGTACCTGGGATTTGAAAGCTTAAGGACTAGTAAAGCATTACAACTCAACATTGCCTGTTCCAAATTTATCTGAGTGTTGGCCCTTACAAAATCTCTTTGTATTTATTCAAAAAATGTGTTTTGTTAATAATTCAAAAGGTATCAAATCTAATATCTCATGCTGAACTAAAACAAAAGTGAAAACTGTAAAAGGCTAGTCTGATTGAAAATAAAAGTAAAAAAATCAAAAAGTAAATGTGAAAAATGTAAGAAGCTAGTCTGATTGAAGAATAAAAGTGAAGAAAGAAAGAATAAAAGTAAAGAAAGAAAGAAAGTAAAAAGTAAAGAAATAGTTACCAGAACTAAAGTAAAGTAATTATGCAAAATATTTTTCAAGAAAAGCAAATAGCTTACTCTTCTTTGAACCCCACTTATGCGCATACTGTATTTCTTCCATCTTTTCAATCTCATCCCATTCTTTGCCATAGCTGAAATCAATGTCTTCTGGTCTTACAGTTTTGGCCTTCCATCTTAACTTGTAATAGAAGTAGCAACCTGCAAAGATAAGAACACAAAGATACGTCAAAAAAAAATTTTCAGTTCTATCACCTGCAGTCATGTTTTCGTCGTCCAACGGGTATAAACCAATATAGAATTGAGCAATGAATAAAACAACAATAATA